>JAULBM010338480.1:0-12694 GCA_032357055.1 Geukensia granosissima
ATTGAATACCCTCGGGGACCAATGTTCCACCAGCAGAGGTATCGAACCAGTGGGTTCAAAATACAAAATTGCAAATGTTAAATAAATATGGAAAATTTAGGTATGCTTTATGAACATTTCAAGGAGTTACCTCTCATCAGCAGCATTAGAACCGAAACATAGGAAGTCAAAAATTCAAATAGTGCACAAGAAGCACTCAAATCCAAACAAATCGAAATAGGAAGTCAAATCCGACGGAAGGGACAACTACTAAGTGCATAACTTTTCGAGACTTTTCCGTAATTTCAGTGTTTTAGGTATGTCAATCAATCCTACCCGAGATCATATTTTTGCAAAATTATTACTTCAATTCTTATTGCGCCAATTTAAACAATATTTCAGTCACATCGTTGCCGTCAGTTTTACTGACGCAGGAAGCCGGAGTACCTTGAGAGAACCAACGACCTTGGGCAGGTAACTGAAAGAACTTATCGCGTGCGATGCAAGTTAATTTCAACCCGTTTCTGTATGGTGCATAGATGATAGGCTACACGATCTGTACAAGTAAAGTTTAAATCAACGACCAAGACCAGTCGGCCACCCAGCCCCCAACGATACATTAAGGCTAGTGATTGTGTCCAAAGTTGTACATGAGTTCCAGACATCCAAATTATGTTTTGCGTCATTATTTTGAAGCATTTATCAGCATTTCAGACTACCTGAGTTCATTATAGGCATTAATAAGGTTAATGTTTCCAATTTCTCTGTCTGTTTCTTTTTGTGATGTTAAATGAAGTTTAATTACCCTTTTTCGTATAAGCCTTCGTCGAACTCGCCAACAAAACAATTTTCTCAATATTCGTCTGTAGTGTTGTTTTGGAAAGGGTCATCAGGCTTGTAGATACCTGCCACTACAAGGATTGATAAAGTATTTATATGTTGACAACATCAAAGCTTGAAACGAGTTACTGTCAAGTTAGTTTTGAAACGTGAAATACAAGTTGGTAATGTAATAACACTAAGGTCGACACTGATTAGAAGTAATAAGAATCTCTCGCAGGTTCGTGACATCGATCACAGCTGTAAGTGCTGATGTTAAGGACAAACGATTTCAAAGAATGCTCTCAAAGGAAAAGATTTGATTTCATTAATTTAAAGGACATTTTCACGTCTTAGCCTTGTATCCAATCGGATTGTCATACTTCTGATTCTTTTCCAGTTGATTTCATATACTTATAATCTTTACCGCCAAATTTAGTTCTGTATATATTATTATTCAAATTAAATGTACTCGTGATAAGTACAGTTCCGGTGTTCTTGTCTTTCATGATTCTAGATTTTCCTTTTCAGTTTTGACACCGCTGTTCCTTTAATTTATCAGAAACTTTTGGAAGTTCTTTTTTTATTGATTATAACTATTTATTTGATCCTTTTATATCATGGCAATGGGGTTGTTAGTTTTATTGTATTAAACCAAATAGAAAGTGAGAAGTTTTAATACCTGGTAATTTAACACAATTTTATAAATCACGTTAGGAAAACAGATATTTTATTCTATATACCCAGTCACATTAATATTGGTAGTTGGGAAAACACAGTCGAAGACGAGGAAGCAAAAATGCCTTAAACGACACAGCAACAGTCTTTTTCATATACTGATTATAAATCGTTAATTTTTAAAGTATATTCATAAAATGTTGCAATCCCAGTGGGATTTGCAAGTTGATATTAGTTGCATGAAATACAGCCAGTTATTGTGCGAAATTATTGAAATATAGGAAACCCCAAAGAGATCATTTTGTTTTAATCAAATATTTCATTGGGCACACTTGGGTGGCTCACTCGTATATTTTTTTATGGTGAGCCGGCTGTGGAGTGTATCCCGGGTCAATGTCGATAAACTATTAAACACATTTTAGTTAATATGTAGATAAATCCGACATTAACCGTCGGAACTTCACAGTCTCTATCATTGTTTAATTAGTCAATAATTGTTATTTGTCCATCAATTTTGCAACCGATTAGGTTGATTGTCGTGTTTTATGTATAGTTTCACAATTTGTATTTCGGGGCCATTTACAGCTTCCTTTATGGTATGGACTCTGGTTCATTGTTGAAAGCCGTAATGTGACCTATAGAAGTTGAGTTCTTTGTCATTTGATGGGTAACTGCCTCATGGACAATCATGCCACATCTTATATTTTTTATTTCAAACATTTATTTACAAACGTCGCTTTGCGACAGACTATAAAAGTATTTAAAAGATGTTGGTCTATATTCGCGAGTATTGCTAACATTAAAGGAATTTGCTTTTGTATTTGTTATGCTATGTTATATTTGTTTTATATAATACGCTGAACAGTTAATCCATCTTTGATGCTTTATTTGTACCAATAATTTTTTATTCACTCTGTGATATTGATTTTTACAGTCTGATGTTCGGTTTTACATGTAAGACCTGTTTTATTTGTAAATATACAAACCCACCTTTTTAGTACAGAATATCTTAATTTGATTTAATTTTAGTTGATATAATGTATGTTTTCGCCACTCTATGACCGAAATACTGCTGGATGGCGTGAAACAATAATCTATCAATCAATAGTATAAAACCATTAAAATTAATCCGTTTGCATTCTATTGGGTAAATGTCAGAGAGACTGCACTCCAACAAGAGGAATTCACAAATCTAGAGGTCTCCATATTATTTACATGCAGAAAAAGAAGATATGGTACAGGCATCCAAACCCACGTAAATTTCAAACTTCTACAGGGTGCACAAAGGCCTTCAACGCGGGACAAAATTACATACCCTACGACAGCTGTAAAGGACACCAAAATGTGATGACATTCAAACATAACAACTATCGAACAGATAAGTAAACAATGCAAAACGACTGACACTTAAACATAAAAAACAACGACATCCACTAGATTAATTACATGTTCCTTGGGACGATCAGATAAAGTATATGGCGGGGTTAAATATGTTTGTGAGTACTCAACCCTCCCCTAACATGGGACAGTGGTGTGACAAAACGACATTAAAACCAAAACAAAGAGTAAAAAAAACAACTGTATAAGATTTTACTCTTGAAGTTGATACATAGTACGCAGACAATAACAAATAAAACAAGAAACAATAAGATGTACCGTCCTTGAAAAAGAACTGGCTGTTTCTTTCAGCTATTTCAAATTGTTAACAAACATGGTTCTCTCAAGGTACATGTCCAGTTGGACTGGGTGTAAAAATATCATCGATAGCCAAAGAATACAAGCTGCTGTGCAACGACCAAAAATGCCAAAGTAGCTGCATACACGGGCAAAAAGGAGTTGAGAAACATAAACACCATATGAAGGAGCCAAAAGGATATCCCCGTCCCCATTTGTCATATATTTTAGTTCGGATATTACCTTGTGAAACGAAAGATTATTAATTCAGCTGCTGTCCTGATTAGTATTTTTAAGTAAGTTCTCTGGGGGTAAATTGTAGTTATGTAGTTTGAGTCCAGGTTATTTACTACACAGATATTGTCAAGATAGCGGAAATTATTATTGAATTTATTAATTAAATCAAATTTAGGAGACTTGGGGATTTTGGCTATAAACTGGGATTCAATACCGTATAGGAATAAGTCTGTCAATCAAAGAGTACAATTTGTACCCATAGGAATTCCTTCAACTTGTCGATAAATTTTATTGGCCAACCTGAGGTTGATATTGTGAAGAAGAACGTTTATTGAATTTTGTCATCTCTACCAAAGTCCAGTACGCATATCTTTCGTATTTCCATTTTTCATCCGAGAAGAAACCTCGATCACTTTTACAGCAGATATATTTTGACCAATCTAATCAAATGACCACTAAAGGAGATATAAAAATTTATGTTTAATAAGGTTTTTGGGAAATGTAGTATAATAGGTGGATATATATTCGAATATCTACAATAGTTTTTCATTTTTGTAGAAAAGCATCAAGAGATTTTTTATCGGCCTTTCTCGTTTATACAAGTTTTTACAATTGGAAGGAAGACCATCATGTATGACTTTACGACAATCAGGCCATCAAATTTCGAGGGTGAACGGTATAAAGGTCCTTTTTTCAGAAAGCTTATAATCTCCTGTTCCTGGACGATCTGAAGTTCTTCAGTAGTAAAATGGCCAAAGTGATCATATCTATATTTTGATGTAGTTTAGTCTCGGGTCACGGCGGTTTATCATCAAAGTTAATATAATGTAAAATATAAAAAATGTAAAAATTACATTTTTGTTTTATTTTTATAAGTATTTGATATAATAGGTGGTTCAATATTGAATATGGAGGTAAAAGATTTTGAACAGTGGTGTCATGAAATATAATTGATATGTTAATCAGATCTATACCTCGGTTGGTACTAGTATAATTTTTTGAAAGTTTTTTATTATCTTCTGCTTTATCTATACGAGGGAAAATTTTAGTGGTAAAAAAAGCTGTGATGGTACGTGCGCCTTCATGAGTGGGCTGTAATAAGAAATCTTTTGACATTCTATGAAAATATCATATAACTTACTTATTTATACATACAAAACACGACGCTTGAACAAACACAGGGGACAGCAAGATTTTTTAAATTACGTCACTCCCATTAGTAGGCTAATATATTCTTGAATTGTAATCTGTAAATAAATTGATTGATTAACATATAATTCTCAACAGATATTCATAGATGATTTCTGAGTTTGTTGTGGTTTCAGTGTGGAGGTAAAAAAATTGTTTCAAAGCACTGATTGTGACGACTTCCACGCAAGGGGAAAAGTTCGCTTCTCTTAATTTACCCTTGCATTCAGCGCTTCATACGTCTATGACGTGCCGAAAAACATTGAATTGCCTTGTAGTTGCCTTGGATATAGTTATTTTTGAAGTGAAGACTTGCGAAACGAAAATATTTCCACAGGATCCCAGGTTAAGGTCTACTGGCACATATAAAAAAATATCGGCTTGTTGTGAGAAAACGTCACGTTGTCAATCATTTACGTCGCATTTATAAAACCGAACGATATCTTTTGGACATACGTTGAAATAAAGTAGATCTTGTGTTAAATGATGGAAAATGTGACATTTTCAGCTCGAGAATATTTTTTTATTTAAAATTGTCTATAAACAGAATAAAGGACATTTTGTATCTTGTCCTAAAGGCTCACTGAATATTTTCCGTGATAAAGTCATTGCAAGATACAAAATGTACTATAATCTATACATTATCTGAAACATTGATTTATATTACAAAATGTCCCTTACGATACATCAAGATCAAATGCAGAGAATCGTGGACGTTTAGTGCAAGAATACGACTGCAATTAAAACTAAGAATCTATGATATTTTTACCTTGTTATTTTTATAGTTTAGATGGTCCTTAGTTATGTTATAGCGATAGTTGTAGTGAACAACAAAAACCTATCCACGCTTTACTCTGGTGTTAGTTGGTATAAAGTGAAATAATTAACTATGCATTTCAGAATAAAAAGTAATTAAAGATAGGACGGCAGTTCGGTTGTAAAAGTTTTTATTTACTTGTAATCATCATCTAGATTACTTGTCTGGATTTCAGGTAAATTGAAATTTCAGAAATGAAGTCGACGAAACAACCAGCCCTAGGAAAAAAAGTTTTTTTTTTTCATGCAGATTAAGAATATTTATGGTTTACAGGTGGGGATCAGAACAGCTTTTGATATTTTCAAAATTAGCAGGATAGGATTTTTGACTTTCGATAGCAGATAAGATAATTTATGCTTTATGATTGGTGATCCAAACTGTTCTTGGTATGATACTAATAGGAATAATGTAGCCTTAAACACATGTGAATTCCAGCCAATTGGGGCTTTATTAAAATTCCGAAACATGTGACATTGTCTTCATCTCGAGTTTAACTAACTGAGGCAGGTTCCGTCTCTAAATAACCAGAAAGAAGTTGAGAGGGACAAAGGTATCCTGCACCTGGTGGATCAAAGTAACAAAACTTTTGCCAATGTTTACATCTCTCATGCATGTACTGGGTCAGTTTTCAGATTCGTATAATCAAAGAGCCGTTGGCGCAACAAAAGTTAATGTACCCATAGGTTACCTGTGTATTACAACCCCTCTAGACATAATCAAAATGGCCAAGTCTACATCTCTCGTGCAATCATTGCAGTTCTATAGTCTGTGAAGTTGCATTCCTAATCAATAACAGACACTTTTGGATACCCACAAAAGCGCTATTGAGAATCCGACAACTTTAGCACATGTAGTTCCCACCTATATGGTAAAAAATCACTAAAGTTTCAAAAACAGGTTTCTGATTGTGATAGATTTCATAAAGAATCGCGTCTACAATTGATTTTTAGTTTTTATATTAGTCATGATATTTTTGACTCTCACGTCACACATTTGTAAGATCAATTTTTCGAGAAAATACATACGTACGTATGTTGTACCCTTAACCCCAAACAACTCTTATCCTTCAAATCATACTCTTATCCGTTCAAATTAATTAAATAAACATGAATTATAATGTTAAAATCCAACTCATAAATGTTGTTGTTAATTTGTCGGAAAACATGAGAAATAATTATTTCTCCCTTTAAAAAGATCTTGATCTGTTAAAACACTGTTTGTCGATAGTTTTGCTTGATAAATGAATATTGGAAAAAATAACAACAACATTTAAAGTTGAATTTTTAACATTATAACTCATGTTTTTTAAATTAATTTGTTATAATTAACCTTTTTTCTTTTTTCGGGATAAGGGTATCGGATAAAAGTATGAGTTGTTTCGAGTTAAGGGTACAACATACGTACATACGCGAAACAACGAAATGCGATCACTCGCTTCGCTAGCACGGGGATAATTATCAAAACTATATAAGACAATATACCGTTAAATGATTGAAATCTGAAGAAAAAATATGGGGTAATTAGAAAGACACATGTCCATCTCAACCGTTTTTCCGTAGCGCACTAATTGTAAAAGTCTTTAGTCATATAAATTTAAATGTAAAACGAAAGCAGCAGAGAAACATTTAACATGAAAAAAGCTCGGTGTATATCCCAGGGCTTCTCTGGTGTTTGATAGTAAACATGTAATGTGAATGGAAATATTATAAGACAACTTTTAATTTTCAAAATGAGAGTGGAAAAGGGGGGGGGGGGTTGACACTTGGTGTTGCCTATGAAATTTGTCATTTGTCTTTTTTATGCGGATTAAGAATATCTATGGTTTAGGAGTGGGGATCTGACCGTTTTTCGAGGAATTTCTAATTTTCAGAATAAGGGATTGCGACAGACCTACAGGGATGCTCATGAGCATTGCCTTGTCATGCCGACTTAGAATATATATGGTTTGTACGGTTGTTGAGATAATTTGTAATTTTGATAATAAGGAGATGGGTTGACCAGTGGGATGCCCAGGAAACTTGAATTTTCGTGCCGGCTTAGAATGTATATATGATTAATGGTGGGATCTGAAGAGTTTTTGAGATAATTTGTGAATTTCAAAATTAAGGGACAGGGCCAGCCCCGAGGGCATCCATTAACCCCACTTTAGATAACAGTTAATATTATATGTGGTTAATGGGTGATCTAAACTGGTATTGACATATTTACAATTATGCAATAATGCACCCTTTTGCTACTGAATATCTCAACCCCTTGGGGCATTACCAAAATTCCGAAATCTTTGGCGCAATCTACTGAGCCAAATTATAGTTCCGTATTCCAAATAACTTAGCAGGAGTTGCACGACAAAAGAAAAAAATGTACCCAAAGACTATCTTTATAGCTCACCCCTGGTGGCGTTATCAAAATTCCGAAACCTTTGGCATAGTCCCCACTTATTGTAATCAAAATTCAAAATTTCATTTTCGTACGACTGATGGTTCCTGAGATTACCCTTAACATTAACTACATACGTAGATGTGTACGACGAACAGCAAAACATCATCCCAACGCAATCGCTTAGCGCGTGACTAACAAAAAGCAAAGTGAGATGATTTAAAGTAAAATACTAACAAATATAAAAATTTAACAATACCATATATACAATTTATACTAATCTTCATAACTCTTTTATAAATTAAGTAGTATTAGTTAACAGTTTCACATGACAAAAAGACAGCAAACCCTTCATTTTAAAAAATGAGGAATATTTATGGAAAAAATCGTCAAATCTCTAAATACGTATTCTATTTCCACCTTCAAGATTCGACATGAATATTTTAATTACATCTAAAATTTAATAAGCCACATTTTCATGTTTGTTTTAATTTTAACAGCATGGCTTTATTTAAAACATAGTTTTTGAGCATACCAAATTGCTCTCTTGAACTTTTCTCAATGTCTGGGTTTTCAGGTTATATATAAAGTCTAATCCACATGTTAATAAAAATACATACTGTGGTATCCTCATTAAGTTTGTGATATCATTTTAAAGTTGCTAGTCTTAAGCCAATTAGATAAATATACTACTCATTTTCCTGTTATTCCTTCTGAAAGAAATATCGTTTAGTACTTAAGTTTCTTATTAACTGTTAAGAGAATTTCCAATAGAAAAACTTCGTTTCGAATCAATAGTCTTGTTATTTTCCCGCCCTATCCGATTTAGCGACAACAAATTGTCATACATATTTGATTTAACTAGAAGAAGGCGTTGTTTGTAAATAAGCATATGGTTTAGCTTCCAATAAATCATTAAAGACTGTTGCTTTACAAACACTTCGAACTAAACCAATGAAGACCGTGCATACTCAGAAGGCAACGATAAAAGACTGAAAACTTAACATTAAAACTTAGTTATGGAGTATAGTGGCTACACAACATCCGCTGGAAATTCGTCTGATTTCAACATTACTGATTATTATTATTACGATATTGATAGTTTTACGCTACCTTTAGATGAGATTGTTCCTGTGGCTTTCGTCTATGGAATTACCCTTATCCTGGGGGTAGTTGGGAATGTACTGGTCATCTATACTGTGGCCACGTATCAGAGAATGAAAACTATTACTAATACATTTCTCGTAAGTTTGGCGTCTGCAGATCTGTTAGTTATCTTGGTCTGTGTACCTACAAAGGTAAGACAAATATCATAGTTTATGGTTAATATACTTATAACCTATAGATTTTGAACTTTCAGCAGTAGTACCTACTGAGATGAATGTGGTCTCTTTTCTCTTTGACATTCATTATATATTTCAATCCCCTTTTCATATATATTTAAAAAATTTTTAAATAACATAAAAGACCAATGGACATTTTACCACTATATTAAGAAATAATACACATAATTTACACATTTTTATCAAATCTCTTACGTTAGCATTGCATTTCTACATGAAACTGCACCAATTTAACGTTATCTGCAGTCATATGTGTACTTATTCATAATTTAACTGATTTTATTTTGAGATCAAAGTTATTGTAGCAGTATATCGAGGTCTTTCAAGTTTTCATTACAAATATATATTTTCGCAGATAACGTCACAGGAAGTTAATGATATTCTGTGTAGCTTTTAAAAATGTACTAATTGTTCTTTTTGAACAGTCATCACGCGAATCATTAAGCTTTAAAATGAGCGATATTTCATATAACTTGGTAGACATTGTCAATTATATTTAAGAATTTTAGATAAATGCTATATTTTCTTATGTAAAAATTTTGTGTTTCCGTTTAGTGTTTTTTGATTTATTTTGAGTTGCGTGATTATGATATGTCCTCTAGTTACATTGTCCGCCGTCCCTTTGAGATATTTGGCAATGTATATCTGGTTAACAAGTGGAATTTATTATTTTTTATTTGCCCTTTTTGATATCCCTTCTATGGTATCAGTGTTTGTCCTTTTTGATATCCCCTCTATGGTATCAGTGTTTGCCCTTTTTGATATCCCCTCTGTGGTATCAGTGTTTGTCCTTTTTGATATCTCCTCTGTGGTATCAGTGTATGTCCTTTTTGATATCCCCTCTGTGGTATTAGTGTTTGCCCTTTTTGATATCCCCTCTATGGTATCAGTGTTTGTCAGCTAGTTGAGCGCCTAATGATTACATAGACAAAATATCTTTTTGAATTGACGTAAACATGGAAAAATAGATAAAAGACTTCACGTGGACAGAAGCTTGTTACTCCTCCCCCGGAAAGGGGTAGTGTTGACTAGATAATTTTATTAATTGAAGACTCGACGGTTTTACTTTTTATAACCTCTAATAGCAGTTTCTGCTGTCGTTTGTTTGATAACGTTTGTAAATATAAAAACCACATACTTGACCATTGCAAAAACTATTTTAGGTTCAGTTACTATTACTATATACTAAGCATACGAGATTTCATATAAAAGTATGCATACACGTTTTATCAAGTTGAGCAATTGCACCAGATTCGATCCTTGAGCTGCTAGTTAGGATTTGGCGCGACCTCCATGGCTCCACATCTTCCCCTTTTTATTTAACAGTTACCCATTTGTTGTCAAAAGCATTCATTTTATAGTGATGAAATAACTAATACAAGTACAAATTGGATGTATGATTTTATATAAATAATGATAATATCTTTATTCGATTATACAGTATAGTTTACTGATGGCTTGCGGGATTCTGCTCACCTGTCATTTAACATTTAAATCATTATTGTAATGAATTACTATGCATTGCATAAATTTAAAAAGACCCCACGAAAAAGAATTTGGTAGATAAATTCCATAATATTTTCAGATATTTTGACATTGTTTAGCATTTCATAACTCTGAATTTTAAAATTTGCTAACGATATGTGTTCTACAGAAATTCCTTTGATTTAATTTAATAGAAATAATAACAATACTAATTTGGGGTTGGAATTGACTTTTAAGGATAAACATCGATCGTAATTTCCCTTATTGATGGTAACTTGTCTTAAACATATTTGTTTCAGAAGTATAGTTGCAAAAAATAGAATGTTAACTATATAGACATTGAATATCTTATCCATCATTCTACAAACTGGTATACGCTAAGAAAGAAACCGTTGACACTTCTCTTGTCTTAATAAAAACCATATATTTGAATATATAGGTAATACTTTCCATAGTTAAACTTCAATATATACGAAAAACCACAATCATCGTTGTGATAGAGAAAATTTTTTTAAGTTTAATAAGTGAGATTTGAGCATTAAAATAACATAGAAAGCACTGATTTCTGGATGTCTTAATGTAGAAATATCCAAAGTACATCCAACAATAAAACAAATTTGTCAAATGAAGAAATAAAGATTTTGGAGTAACATATATTTAAAGACTTTCCGGCAACAATTGACGATTTTATTGTCGCAAAGTTACTTCACAGTTGACGTTTTAGCGTATCAAAATTTACATCAAAACTAATTTTAGTCAATATTTTCTTACATGTTTGTCATGCGTGCTGTCGATACATTTCATTCTTTCTTGCACGTGCACAATACTTTCTTTTCTTTGGCTGTTGATGATATTTTTCAGTTGGACGTGTTTTGATTGATGTCTTATCTCGAGTCCCAGGTTTCTTATGAACTGCGTTTAAATTGAACGATCTATCAGAAATAGCGAGTCGTTTTTTTCGAGATCAGTACATATTGTTGTCTCTTGTTCTATTTGTGATTGTCTGCGTATTATGTATTGACTTTAAAAGTGAAATCTAAAATATTGTTGAAAGTTGCGCTAAACCCCAAACAAACAAACAAACAAAAGTGAAATCCTTTGTATTTGGTGTAATAATTTTGGTTTTAATATCATTTTGTGACACCACTTTCCCATGTAAGAGGAGGTTTGAGTACTCACACACATGTTTAACCCACGACATAATGGGCCTGTCTCAATAAAGGAACGTGTCTTCAAGTGTTACATGTTTAACATTGATTTGAAAAGAAAGACACGATCCACATCTTACATAGGTTTTAACAAATGTTGAAAAACTAAAAGCGCTTTTTCTAGATTAACCTTCATTATACAAGCTAGGGGACAAAAAATTGAAAGATCAGCCAAACTTTATGAATTTGATCTTCTATACATCATTTTAAATTTAATGACATTGCAGTTTCTGCCTGAAAGTGCATCAAATTAGCACAAAATTACGTACACATATTTTAATAAATTTACATTAATTTACCTAATGTGAAGCTGAAAGATTTCCATTATGTTATCAAACCTTTGTTAATTGTTGTTGAATGTTTAGGAATCGATTCTATTTGTTTTAGAGTAGGTGTTCGGGTAATTCACCAATTAAAAATAGTGGCGCTAGGAATATTTCAGATTTGCATATAATTTCAATATAATTGATTGGCCGATTTCTGCTGAATTTATTGCAAAAATATGTTGTCTTGCCAATCATTTTTGTCTGCTAAATTTTACATCGATTGTTTAATCAATGAGTTCGGCTTTGAGAGGACACATTGCAACTACATTTGTAAGACCTATATAAACCATAACCATATGTCAGTTTTGTCTTCCTTTAGAATTTCAAGTTGAGGACAATGGTATTTGACAGCCAAGCTACACAAGTATCCTTTCACGTTTCGTTTTATTGCTGGTTCTGCCAAATATTCCACCAAGCCACTCTCATAGCTTTTAAATACATACAGCTTTAAAGAATGGTCCTCAGAAATGTTACGATACAAACAATGATTGACTGATTGATTGATTGATTGTTGTTTAACGTCCAGTGGCAAATATTTCATGCATATTCAGGACGGAAACAAGT
>JAULBM010338490.1:0-12693 GCA_032357055.1 Geukensia granosissima
ATCAAAATCATTGTTTGGTTGTTATTTTTTATTTTTATTAAAGACCATGTACGACTGAATACGGTAAGAGCAATCAGTAAAAGGAGAGCTGCGTGTCCGTTCTGAAACATTTAACCTTGTCCCTCTTTCTTATAGTGTTCGTATTGCACATTATGTATAGTTTTATAAGTTTTGGTTTATGGGCTATTTTTGTCATTTGGAATCTCTGCTTTTATCCAAAGTGTTTTCTGATCATTTAATTACAGTTTTGAAATTTGATTATAAATGAAAGTACCTAACAAATGACGATTATAACTGGATCTTGTGATAGATAATGCCATAAAATTGGAGTTTTAATTGTTGAAAAAACCCATAAAAAATCCAATCCTCTATCTTTTTAAGGTCCTCCATTTTTAAGAAAAATATCCTTGATTCATCAAGTAATCATCAAGAGCCTTTCGTCAGTTTAAGTATTTAATTCATTTTCGTGCATTTCTACTAAGCGAGGTGTACGACGTGGTTGTTAACTGGCAACCATTTATTTGTCAGTCGGGGATTAGATGATTATGTCCCGTCTTATATGAGGGTCATTATATTTTTCCCAGTACGAAAGTCGGTACCTAAGTCTTGTAAAATTCTCATCAAAGATTTCTCGGTTTTGTGTATGCTAAATTGCTATATCTTTAAAAAGCATTATCAGGGTGAGTTGTATTGTATTTTTTCTTTTCAGGTCATTCAAATGTCCATATACTTGTTGTTTAGAGAAACATTGATTGAATGTCCGGCTATTGAATGAAAGGGGCTATTCGATTTGTCCTGTGACGTAGACTTATTTCAATAAAAAAGATGTAAAATATGCACAAACATGTTGGAAACTTATAGATGTGGTTATTCCAGTTATTATTATGATGTCATTTAAAAAAAATAACAAAATACAAATTTCATTTTCATGGTACCCATTGGGTATTTGACATGTAGATATGTAAATACAGTAGCTTTGAAATAAAAGTGAACATTCCCAAGTCTGTCTCATACCTTGTTCTTCGACTCGAATTAGACTATAGAGGAAGGTTTTACATAATCAGAAACTATATGACAACGTGACGTTTTCAATTTTCCAATAGTCAACTTCCCGTTCATTGGAAGTTACATTCCATTGCCACGGTGTTCGGCGTATACATATCAAAGATCACGTTTTTAAGAGCGTATATCCAACAAAGCGGCTTTCTAGACAGAACGAGGTCGTTATCCCAATATCTGCTCCGAGAAGGATATGTTGCTTCTCGATTGACATTCATTACCCTTGTTTTCAATGTCTTCAACTGTTTTTAAATTCATATTACAATAAGGTAACAACTGATGTACATGTACGCATATGAGATAAAATGATCTTTAACACTTTGAACGTCACACCAATTTTCCTTTTTCAGCCAGAGGTTGGATTACCATGAGAGTTCAGAAGCAGATCAAGACTTTTGGAAGGGGGGCACTTGCCAACACATTCTCGAACATAAGTGGATCTGACAAAACATACTCGTCTGCATGTAAAACATGTACACCGTCTCTATGCAAGTAAGTAGTATAAGGTACCATACATGGGAATCGAAGTGCACCGTTGAGATTTATTATGCATTTTTCTCATAGAACTAAGATCGTTAAAGAGACTTTTATGATATGTGCTGTAAATAAATAAATATCATGAACGTTAGCTATATCTTATTGCAAAGAGATTCTTCTCATAACATGCATAAAAACCAGTATAATATGTACATGAATATTATGGTCTAGAATGAACCAAAACTATACCGTTTAAGTTAAAAGGGCGTTATGTATTTTTAATTAATCTAGTACATATTAAATCAATTATTTCTCCCATGGTTTCTGATCATCACCTCACAACAATTGAGGGGGAAATACTAAGGGGTTATTCTAGAAATAAGACAATAGAAAAATACTGATGACCTCCGGAGAGTAATCAGGTCAAAAACATAATACAACCATTACTACACTTAATACTAAAAAAATGAATGACATGGACACCTAAAATGCTTGGGGTAGAGTCAGGTGGTCCGGAGGAGTAAACAGTCTCTGCATCCTGCAGGACACCCTTCATGTTGTTCAAATCAAATCTGGTATGAGGAAGGGATTTCGAAGTAACAAGTCCTCTTTCGTTTGTGAAACATAATTGTCTTACCTGTCAACTAAATCATGATGACGTCCATAAATCTTTAAGAGGGAAGACTGTATCTTAGAAGCAACGAACTATGCCATGTTTGGTATAAAACATTTAGTAGGTTTGTATGAATAATAATAAAGGCCCTATGTGAAACTAAGTTCCCCATAGGTGCACTGGCGGGCATGTTGGATGAGGATGGGCATCAATGTAAACATGCTTGATCGACAAATTTCTGAGGAATATCCATGCCAGGTGGCGGTTTGGTTTCAATTGATTCAGCAGTTGAAAAGATTGAAAAGAAGATGATGAATTTCCGATAGTGTAGGGTCCTATGTTAAACCAAGAAACAGTTCCTCGCTGGCGGTCATCTTGTATAAAAAGAGTGACAGCAAAGTAACAACACCGTGCTTTTTGGTTTTGGGGTGTGATTCAAACCAACTTTCGGACATTTAACCATTCATAATGTTCTTGTATCATGATAGTGTGTCATTAATGAATGATTTGGTTTTATAACATTTCAATCCACAAGTGGATTTATAAGTTTCATTTTTCTCTGATGTTCACGTGCGTTCATGTCAATAATTTTATTGTAGTCAAGGCAGATGTCTCTGTACACATATAATAAAAGTAAGTTCAGTTTTGAAATTAGACGCAGATGGTTGGTCATCAAGAAAGAAGTTTTTAATTGTGTCCACTTCGTCTGTCAAAAGATGTTAATTTGATGGTAAAAGACAAAATGCTTGCATACTGGTTTCATTTGCGGAGGAAAATCTGCTGTTCAATTCCATAATTAGATGGTCTAGATATGGATTAAATTCTCTGCGCATCCAATACGAAAACGTGGTTTCCGCTGTCACATTGTTTCTCAATGTCTGGCGCCCACATCTTCTAGGAATTATCAACTCTGTGATTCCATGCATTTGTGTCATCTCATTTGCCATGTTCCATACTTCTTTGAATTCTGATTCACATTTGTCTCTTCTTTCTCTTAATTCATTTATAACAAGGCCAACGTTCTGACATGCACATAGAATGTCCTGAGTTGACCTTGTAAAAGTAAACTAAGTGACATTAGGAAACCCGAAAAATGAAGATTTGTGCAAAACGCAATAATTCATTGTGTAGATGCTACTTGTGCGAGAAGACCATTGGCTTCAGTCACCGTTTTAGCATTCAGTTGCCTTTTCTGCGTGTGGAAATGATATTCAGACAGTGCACAATAGCTTCATATATATGGTGTAAGTGCTCCAGTGTATGTGGCGTTCTACCCAATGTGTCTCGCAAAGATTATAAGTTTATATGTTTTTTATCATTCTTCTCCGTTTTTTTTTGTCTTGTAGTCTTTATACTTTGAAGAGATTTTTCTAACCATGATTGTCTTTTAGGAGAATATTTGAATTTTCCAACATCACCTGCATTTCAGGTAATTTGCAGGATTTGGAGACAGACAAGTTAATTTCATGATTCAGGCAATGGTAATATTTTGCTTTAGGGTACAGATCACTGATATTTTTCGCACATCCATTATGAACACCAGACATATTACCACTGTGATCTGCAATTACTCATATCTATACCAAATTCTCGAACACTTTCGAAAATTTTCTCTGCAATGGCAGCACTTGTCGTTTCATCACACTCTACAAATTCAACGAGTTTTTCAACTGGCTGACTGTCATCCCCTTGATAGCGTAGGAAAATACCCAGCAGTTCCTTACTACTGGTATCAGTTGTATCATCCGCCTTAATACCAAAAAATAGTCCATGAGGTTGACTCTAAGTCTGAATAATAATGTGCAACTGTATAAATCTTTCACACTGGTTAAAAGTTTATTTTGTGACACCTTTGAAATATACATGTGTATCTTGCGTTTTTTCACATGTCTGCAAATGATCTTTCAATGTATTGTCGCCAAGTTACCTAAAAAGCAACAACAATTCTTTAAAGTTTCCAAGATCATTCTTACTGTGCAATCCTGTCTGAGTTCATCAAAACGTCGTTACAATCATCACGATGACCACGAAATGTTATTCCTTGGCGTCCACAATATTTAATACATCTTATTATAGACTTTAGGATCTTTCTATTTCTGTCAACTCTTTCTTTAAGCTTCTTGTCTAAAATAAAGTCTATTTTCACTTCTTCGTTTTCTATTCACTTCATAAATTCATTCATTTGGTATGCTGCGGCAATTACAGTATCTTGTTCGAAATGAAGAATTATCTCAACTACATTCTCGCGTACTTGACCTGTTGTACGTCAGCATCTGTGTTTGTTTGACTTTCATATTCGATTGTTTCTGTAACTGACTCCTGATCCACAATAGACGATGTATTATATAGAACTTTGTTTTGTGTGCTCCGATTTTGACTTCTTATTGGTCGTGATCAAAGTCTCTTCATCTTTACTCAACATTCGTTTTTGCGTTTTGTTTGCACCATTGTTGCATTCTGTGTCACACAGTTCGACAGATAAACAAAATGATTTTGATGAAAGGGAACGTTTGGTGAATTGTTCATGTTTACGTCCCTTGACCATAAAATATCAACTGGAAGTGTCGTTATTGTCAACATTACTAGTTCTTGGTTCAATTTAACAGAGGCCTTATACCTTCAGTACAATCAGGATAAGCTATGTATATGTTTCTTTGAATGATAAGGCAAGCATGTTCAAAATAGAAGACCACCTTCCAGAAATACATGTGATTTTTTTCTCAAACTTGATGCTTTTCGATTTATCCCTAGTGTTGCAAAATATTTCATCTGTGTCGTCCGATAATAAATAAGAAAAAAGTGAGTCCAAATGATCAGTTGTCATTTTTGGATGGTTTAAAGCTTCTAGCATCTTTGGGAGTTCTGTAGTCCTAGTGTAAATATAATTCACATGCTGTCATCATTCGCAAAACACTTGAAAGATCTTCTGTTCCTGAAAGGAAAATTACTCTGCACAGTTCTTTTACCTTTCAACACACTATACAAACGGTGTACTCGATAAATGTGCGTTCGTGTTCTCCGTTTAGGTGTACTCTGTCAAATGTGTCTTAGTGTGAACACGATAACACATTTTCACAGAGTAGTACACCAATATAAAGAACATGAAGGCACATTTTATCGAGTACACCGTTTTTATAGTGTGCTTAAATACTAGTATATGATTAAATTATTCGATTATACTAACATATAATATCATGGTGTCGAAATCAATTAACGTCTCATTCCACGCTCACTTTTGGGACAAAATTGCCAGGTTAATAAAGCTAAAATTATTGAACCATTGAATTAGAATTTTGAAATTAGTTGCCTTATAATAATTGTGTCATACGTAACAGTTTGATTCTAAATGTGCAAGCAGTTTGAACTTCAGACAAAATGTGTAAGTGAAAACACTTTATATGATTTTTTAATGAAAAAAGCTATGTGATGGCCATTCGTTTGGATTAGGAACAGCTAAACATATTTTTTAAGAAAACCTGTAACCATCAAATGCCAAATCAAACGTTTGTTTCTTATTAGCAACTCTTTAAAGGCAATTAAGAAGACAAAAAGATTGTTAAAGGAATATCCTACAGTAACATAGAATATAGTTTCATGAAACCGGAAGTTCATATCAGACAGCAACCAAAATTAATTACAAGTCAACATTATTCTTTCTTTATAAAGCTACATCCTTATTTTCAAATCAGACCATGCAGTGGAAGCCGAAATTTTGTGACGAAATTTTTTGCGTTTCTCTTATTCCTAATCGTGCTCAGTAATAAAAAGTTCCGCGAAGCAGGATGTTAATATCCGACAGCAACCAAAATTACTTATAAGTATACCCTATTTATATATAGCTACATACCAAGTTTCATATCAATCCAAACAGTGGGAACTGAGATTTAAGTGACAAAACTTTGGTCGGACGGACGGAATGGCGAACGGCCAGGCGGATGGACGGACAGACGGAGAGGGACAGAAAGACGGAAGGACGAACGGACAGACAAACAATTTGATTTCAATAAACTACCCATTCAGTGGATGCGAGTATGGCAATGTTAATTAGCGATTTTGATAGACGTACAGTATTCGGAACTTACAAAAGTACTCTACTATTTCAGCCAAATCTTGATTTTTTAAATTATTGCACAGCCAACTTTTTGGTCGATTTTAATAAATTTTATACCATCAGATACAGAATTTCCATTAAGCTTCTTATGATCTAAACTCTGCATGTATTTCCAATAGTTTTATTGATAATTAATTCACTTACCTGGCAAAGCCAGTGAAACGGCATTAAAAAGACAGTTACCATTTCCCGAGGTTTTTATTGCTAATCCTGGGATGTCATTTGGTACAAGTAAATTCGATAGCTCGTCAATATCAAACTGAGGGATTATACTTTCTGTTATTTCCCCCAATTTCGCTCAGAATTTCGTCCAGTTGTGTCCGTAAAGAATTTTTAAATTATTCAATTCCAATTGCTTGTTCATTGTCCTTTATTCACACCACTTATCTGCCATCAAATTAGTAGGGGTCATTAATCATCACACAAATTAAGCACCTGATGCGTAACCGGTGATGCGATAAAATTTTCGAAACATACACTGCAATTAACGATTGGCAAAAAATAATTTAATAAATTCTAATCTAGATTAAAAAGAATTAATAAGAACAATAAATGTACAATAAAATGTTGTTTAAATCTAAGCAAGTTAATCAAAGGAGTCTTTCCTAAAAGTCATTTTTGCATTTTCAAAAGGGGGCCGGGCCCCCTTGCCCCCTGGATCCGCCCCTGGAGTTTTTTAAAAATTAAATTCATCCCCTACAATGAAATATGTAGAAAATTGTATTGCATATATATTCTTAGTGGTTGTCTAAATATTTTCCATGCGTAATTTTTTAATGCACTATTTGTCTTAGTTTCATTTTTGTACTTAAAACAAACTTTGTATGTATTGGGAACGTTGTGCACAATCTCTTAGAAGAGGTACTGCTCTCTTTTCAAAACAATGTTTCTGATCCTACATCCTTTACATCAGGTGATGAACGTGTAACTGTCCTCTCTTAATACAGGTTAATATAAATGTAAACATTTGACATGCTCCCTATGAATACAATTTATTACTGGAGATCGAAAAAATATGTTGCTGTTAACGTTTGTCATATGATTAACTACACGTATCCATCTCTCATTGAATTTAAAGCTCCCTTTAGGCAGGAGCAAAGTTTATCATGTTTTTTTAGAAAAATGTTGAAGTGAAGTTTGTATTATTACATTGAGATTTCAACAAAGTAAAACAATTTTACCACATTTAAAAAGTATTTCAAAAGTACATGTTTTTATGGACTTGTGTACAAACCGAAAATTGAATGTCATGTTATACTCCAACAACCCCGTTCACTTTGATCATAGATGAAATGGTTAAACCGGTTTAGTTTTCGTAGCATGACGTGTTCTGACACTCTAATAGTCGGGCTGTGTATGTAAGTATGCAATGTAGCATTCTTGATGACGATTTGTTAGTTTTTGTCATCACCATTATTCATATACAAATTGTTTTGAATATAATCATGTTGTAAAAATGTATACCCGTGGTGAATGACCTTTAATTAAAGGAAAGAATATTGAATAAATGCCAGAAATATACAATCTACATCTTACATACATTTTAACAAGGAGTGCTATTCCAGTCTTGTCTGAGGCCTTGTGAAGACCTCTAGATTTTGTATATTCCTTCTGTTTTTACTCGTGGTTGGAATGCAGTCTCTAGGGCATTTGTCTTGTATTTTTTCATTTTCAAAACAAATATATAACGCTAAATAAAACCAGTTTTTTGTCCTTTGTCATATTTCTATAAATTAATTAACTGCTTGTGGATCTGAGATCCCCGGGTGTATTCGCCAGCCCAATTGTCAGACTTGTCTGACACGTCATACTTGTCTGACATGAAATATATCAATTGCTCCATTCATTTATATTCTGAAGCATTGAAAATATGGAAAAGTTTCGAAAAGTATTCCACTTAGTAATTGCCCCTGACTTCGGATTTGGCTTCCTTTTTCGATTATTTTTTGGATTTGAGTTCTCTTCTATAAATATATATTTAGATCTCGGACTTCCTATGTTTTTGGTTCTAATGCTACTGATAAGAGGTTACTCATTTAAATGTGCATATAAATGTAGCAAATTTACAATTCGCTATATTTATTTAACTTTGTATATGTATGCATATATCAATATTAATTACATTAATTTCCTGGGTTTTGCTGTACAATATCTATAATAGCATATTTAGTTACAAGAGTGAATCTTCAAGAGCCGTTCGCCAATTAGTATTTCATTCATTTTCATGCATGGAGGTACAGGCGGTTCTTACCTTTGAACGGGTTTAGATAAAAAGGTTAATATTTTATCATTTATCACAAGCTGCTCAATATTATTTGACTTGTCGGACGAGTTTAACGAGGTAGAACGACATGAAAAGTCAAATTAAATAGCTACTTTAGGAATGATGATGAACAGCTTAAGATATTAAAGTCACTATTAAAAGAGATCAGCGTTCTGAGAAATTGCGTTGTCTCCCTCTAACCGCATCATTCAAACATACCTGATACAAAATATTTGTATGATTATGCTCCGCCTTTGGAAGACAGGGAGGTTCATAAGACCGTTCCTCAGTCCTGTTAATATCTATTCAAAGATTTGACATTGGTGTAAAAACCGTGTCTCGATAGCTGTTTGTAGAAAAATTGATTGAATCTCCGTAATTGTTTTGTCCGGTGACAGGATATTATTTCAATTGAAAAGTTGTAAAATATGCCCAAGTTTGCTTTAAAAATGACAAAATTCAAAATTCATTGTCAACACTTTGAACCCAAGCGGTAGTTAACATGTCAATATGACATTACAGTAGGTATCTTAAAGAGGAAAAAGCTGACCAGTAAATTGTTTTCTAAAATAAAAAAAAAGAATACCAGTTTCTAAGAAAATATTAGATGTTTCAAGTTTTTTTACGGTGAATCCATTGGGAAACTTAATACATAAAATATAATAGCTCAACTTACCCTAAATTAAGTACATCTACATATTCCTTAGATTTTGTCTCAATTTTTTTACAAGAACGTAAAACTTAGGCACTTATTTGATAAATAGAACATTGATTATTGACAATTACAAAAATATTATTAGATTTCATTTAATTCTCATTTATACAGGCCAATAAAGTAAAAAATAGCACAAAATGAAAAATTTCAAGAAATCCCTAGTGTACACTTAATAAAAATCAAATTCATTTAAAATAAACCAAAATATGACTTGTAAACATTACGTATCTGATAACAGGCATAATAAGAGATGTACCAAATTTAGATAGTTATTCAACAGTGGAAATTTTGTATATAAACCACTGGATCGATACCTCTGCTGGTGGTACATGTCCCCGAGAGTATTCACCAACCCAGCTGTCAGACTTGTCTGACATGAAATTTATCCAACAATCTTTACAGAATTTTGCTGCATTCAGTAAATTTCTGAAGCACTGAAAATACGGAAAGTCTTCGAAAAGTATTGCACTTATTAGTTGTCACTGCCGTCGGATTTGGCTTTCTATTTCTATTTGTTTGGATTTGAGTGCTTCTTTTGCTTTGTTTCGGTTCTAATGCTTCAGGTGAGAGGTTCATATATATAGCATACCCAAAATTTTCCATATTTCATCCACACTGGTAATTTTGTACTTTAGATACATTATGTTTGATGCCCATGTTTCTCCTTGGATCCATAGTAAAAATTCTCGTAAGTTTAATGTCTTAAAATCATTGGCACCCTTCCTTATATAGATGAGATAAGTCATACGGATGGTGATGTATAATCGTAAATCTTGCTATACTTCTCAAAAGGAATCCGAAGATACCAAAGGGGCAGCAAGAAATCGTAAATAAGTCGGAAGACAGACAAGACCATGGCCAACAAAATAAAACGAAAGACAAACATAGAACACATGACACTACACTGAAAACTAAAGCTGGTGTAACACAAACCCTACAAAAACAAGCGTGAGTTAAGGTGCTCCGGAAGGGTAAGCAACTCCTGCTTTACTAGTGGCACCCGTCGTGTTACTCAGTAGTCAAAGCCGGCATATGTCAACTTTGGGCATGGGCAGTATTTGCTATGATTTATTTTTAACAAAAGACGACGATGTTGGGCCGTGAATAATTGGTATTTGAAGCAGGTTACAGAATATACATCTTATATATTGCAAAATCGGGTACTATAAAAATGAATGAAAAGTTCACAGCAAGAAACATGCTGTCGTAATCAGTTTATTCTCGAGCTAGTGTAAATAAAAAAAAATCTATGCGAAAAATAACAGTTTGGTTCATTGCTGTTTTGATCTTCGTTGATTTCAATTTTTAAAATTGTTTATATAATTTTGGCATGTGTATGTACCGAATTGGTTTTGTAACAATGATCTTTGGTTTGATGATCTGTATAACATATATAGGTATACAGAGGTCAATTAATATAGAAAAGGAAGAGTTTATAATGTCATTGCCATTATTTCTGCTCATGTTGTCTGTTGTAATTTAGATGTTACAACAATAATTAGTCATACCAAATAAAACTCATGATTTCTTGTGAGTCTTAGCATTATAATAAAGGTGTTGAAGAGTCAAAGTCACTTTATAGGACATGATGACAAGTATAATGAAAAGGAAATAAAAAGCAAACTGTTATTTTTCAAAAATGAAATTGTTTTAAAAATATTTATTAAATAGCTAAAAAAGAGAAGGTACCAAAACATGGTAAGATTATTGTCTTGCATTCATATATCTTTAAAAAGCGGCCTCAAAAATACTCATATCAAACATTTGAATGATACTGATACTAACTGCACGCTGATCTATATTTACCATGGTGCAGATTCGAGGTTAGCAGTAAGGGCTCAGAGCCATTAATCTATACCAAACTAGTAAAAACATGCCACTTCGTAACACTTTAGTTTCAATACTGTAGTACAACAGGAAACATCAGTATTCATAGGGTCGAAGGAGTAAACAAAATTGTTATTGTCCGTTGAAAACGTGTTTTGTTCTAATTGCCCAAGGATTTTTATAAACTGGGTATTGAGACAAATAATTAATATGAAAAGACACGTTAAAACAGTATCGCTCAAGCCCAATTTTTATATTAGGGAGGATGTAAACTTATCATTTTACAAAAATGTTTTATACAAAAAACTAATGAAGTTTACAAGTTAAGGGCTTTGAAATTAATTTTTGTCTATTTACAATATTGACAAAGAGTTGCAAAGACCCAACATTCCTTTAAATACACAACGATATATGAGATGTACTTCACTAAATCATATTACACAAAGATCAAAAAGATCTTTAGGTCTGAAAACCTGCCAAACATTACTTTACATAAAGGATTTGTTGTAATTTGGAGGATGGTAATTAAACTGGTTGAAAGATTGGTGTTTACATCAAAATACTGGAAAGATGATTATCACATTTACAGAAGTCAAATATATCAACGCCTATCTCATCTGAAGAAAATACACTCTAAATGTCATTTTCTACAACTTGCCACTTTAGCAGATTGTTTTTGAGGGTATGTTCCCTAAAAGTCCCAGAAAGAGTTAGACATCATGTCAAAAGAGTCAAAGTTGGATTGGAATAACAGGACTTGCAAGTAAATGTGCATATTAAATCACAGTGCCTCCTTTTTAACAGTCAATTATCTATAATAGTTCTCTTATTAATCACCGTAGGTATCGTTGTCATGCGTGAGCATGATTTCTTACGGGAATCGATCCGGATTTCTTACGGGAAATCCTGGATTTATTACGGGACGGCTGTTTAAAATGTAAACAAGCAGACTACAATTCTACTGTAGAAAAAATACGAGTTCCATATAGACATGAAGGGGCGAGTATAAAATTTTATCGGAACACTTTATCAAAAACACCCTGAAAATGAAGAAATGGCTGGTAAAAAAGACGCATCAATGCATATTCCATATGTCAAAAAGTCTATTTACGAAGTATTTTCAAACTTGATATTTATGTGTTTCCGATAATTTTACAAGAAAGATGCATAACTTGCTGTCCCATTAAGAGATTATTTGGGCAAAAACTGAAATTGTGACGTCCTGGCTTTTATTCGGGACGTCCTGGCTTTTTGTCGGGGCGTCCTTGTGTTATTACGTGCTTAAGAAAAAGAATACAGATATTTTTCACTTTTAAAGTTGGTATATGTACACAAAAATAAAAACTCCGTCTACTATACTGACCTTTTCATAACATGCCAAATTAGGTTCTTAAGCAAGTTAAATTATATATATTATCATTTCACATGTTCACATGTGAACACATGAAAAAACAGTCTCGAACAAAATTTGCAGGTAGAATATTAAACCCTATACGTTATGTTGAGTACCAAACATATAGTTTATGGCATCATTTGTTTATCTTTCTTATCAATACTGACTGTATAAAATAGAATTAGCAGAAAAACTACTGTTCAGTTAATTTCATTATCTAATTAAAATTTTCTAT
>JAULBM010338500.1:0-12693 GCA_032357055.1 Geukensia granosissima
AAAACAATTTTTGATCTTTATATGTTATTTTTGTTCAAACTGTACATCTTTCTACATTTAAAATTTTAAAGCAAAAAATTGCTGAATTTGGAGGGATTAATAAGATATTGAATCCTGAATGGTACAAAATTGCCAAAATGGCTTGATTCAACATTCATACTTTAGTAATCAATAACAATGGGAAATAAATGTTCTCTTTACTTTATATAAGTTCTATCATTATTCATAAGTATGTGTAGAGCCACCATATTTTAATAAATTTTGATAAAGGATTTTCAATTTTAAAAGTTATGTTCCTGATAAAATGTCTACTATGAATCGAAGTCACTAAATTTAGCTAATAAAGAATTGTTTTAAAGTTATGTATGCAAGAAATGGACTGGATATTCGCATTAGGGTCTTACAATAGAAATGACGCCTTTAAAACGACAGTTACATTTTACATAAAATTATATGAGCACATCAAATAGACCAGAGTGAGACCGAATTTTTTCCCATTTCCACTACGAAACGGGTCAAATCTCCTTCAGTATACGGTTTTAAAATTATAAAAATCATTAGTGAACAGCTTAGCATGTGCTGTGATGAAAAAATCTTTTTGTACGCATTGCAGTCAATGGATTTCCGAAATATAATATAAAATATGCGAATATGTCCACTACGAAATGGTCAACTACGTAACAAATTATTATTACATGTAGTAACATAGAATAGGGTTGATGTCAACTACGAAACTTTTTGTCCGGTATACGAAACGGGTTTTGTCAACTACAAAACGCATCAAAATGTCCACTACGAAACAGGAGTTGTGCCTTCGTTTCCGAAGTCTCGTTTAGTCCTTTTCCATAAAAGTTACACGTAGTTCTTAAATTCAGAAAAAAAGAAATTTTTCCATTATAAGAAATAAAAAAATGAATATCAAAGAAGACAATTACATGCAACAAGATAAGCGTTTAGCATCTGTTTCGTAAGGGACAAATTTCCACTATGAAACAGTATGTAAATAATATATGAAATAAAATCATTTTGAATGATATTTAAGATTGCACTTTTCGTATACGAACAGTTCTATATAGTAGGAATTAAAAAAAAACCTTGGAATTGTAAAGTTGATTTTTTCAATTTGTTCGTCTAAAAATTGCACTTTTATTGAAAAAAAAAACCGGCTACGAATACCAGTTTTTACGATATCGGACATTATGTTGAAGCTAATGACATCATAATCGCACTGTAAGGTATGCGTATTTGGCCGTGAATTACAAGACAAGGAACATTTATAAATGGGCCGGCTACTATTATTTGTTATATTGCAACATAAAATTAAGATTATGTAAATTAAATTACTAAGATACAGAGGATGAATTTCATGTTTGTGTCTGTACTGTGAAAAACTAGATTATGTTAGGATACTCTTAATAACAAAAATGTCAGTTTTAATTTTTAATTAATTAAAATTTAGGAATTTTCATAAGGTTCGTTGTGAATATCTTATATTGATAAAAATGAATGATAGTAATATGTAATGAAGTGTGCCTTCTAAATGTGACAGCAATTTCATTTTGAATTATTTCCTGAAAATTGGTTTCTTAAATTATTAAATATAAAGCCATTAATGCACTAAAAATAAATTTCCAACTTCAAAACGTGTCCCGCATAGTGTCAATTAGGATCTAGATGATTTTTCAGCGAATTACACCTATAAATTTATATCCCATCAAGCCAAACACTAGATGTCATTTGTTTTGGCAAATCTAGAATGACGTACTTAATGCATATCAAATGAAATTATTACAAATATAATAGAATGGTGATAAGTTTATGCCTTTCTACGTTTTGTTGTCTTTCAGTTTTATAAAGCTTTCTTTGTACAGAAAATCATTAAGATATGACGGTTTCTTTTTTTTTCGCCGTCGTACAAACAATCCACGAACCGTGTAGTGTAAGGATACACGTAATAAACTATTTTCGTATGACTTCCTAGAACCAGAAATATATTTTTTTATTTTGGAAATGGTGGTTTTAATAAAAGGAATTCGAAGATACCAAAGGGGCAGACAGAAATCGTGAAGTCGAATAAAATCATCAATACCGTTTTATATCTTTAGATGAAACTAAATAGCAATAAAATAACAATTGGTAATTCATTGTTTTGAACTTCCAAGATATACTTATAACAAATAATAATAATATTAGTTATCACAGTTCAATATATAAAATAAATGTAACATACTCGAAATTCCCAACTAGACATATAGGATGAATGTACTCACTAGACTATTAAATGTTTTTTTGGTCAATGTTGGTAAAACTTCCACTAACACGAATAGAAAAGCATAAGAATTAACGAATGACCAGGGTCACCGTTTGTGAACGCATGATATTTTTGCCCGCAGTTACTATCCCGTGCGGCAACGAGACGGAGGGAATTATTAATGGCGAACATCCATCCATAAGTCCTTCCATCATACTTTCCTGAGCGCAAATCCTCTGAAACTGTAAGGCGAATTTTGTTTATATATTATACAGGCATGTTTACTGGGATCAGAGAGATTGAATTGTCAATTTTTAAAAATAGCTTATTATTTTTTCAAATTTTTCAATCTTCCGTTTGTCTGTCACAATTTCGTAAGAACTACACCTATCTTTATTATATGTATTTATTTATCCAGCTAAAACTTGCCTTTTCGTTATCACTTGAGCAAGGTTTCCCGATTTTTATAAAGCATATTTGTGAATGAAACATAATGGTTCTACCTTTAACGTGGCCACGTCAAATTAGTTACCCGAACCGATGTCTTGAGCGAAACATTTAATTCAGTAAAGTTCCCCGCTGTTTGTGACGGATAACCGGCTATTCCGAATTCTCATTCTTGTTTAAGGCGCAATAGAGTGTAATCCGCTTTCAGATGTCGTATATCGGAAGCACACATCTCCCCGAGAACAATAGCTACACGGTAAACTCAAGCAATAGAGACAAAAAGAAATGTTCGTCTATAAGCCTTATAATTTTTATCTTTATACAAAGGACACAAAGGGTCAGAAAATGAGATACCTTCATAATAAAGAATACCGATGATTCGATCAGAGAAAAAGTGTCGATCTACCCGAGATTGATTTTCAGAAACATCCATTTTTTATGTTGCATATGTCTTTTAATGGGAAATGTCGAAAGACCGAGGTCAGCAACAATTCTAGTTATTTATATCATTCCAAGCAAAAAATACTATACGTGTTTGACAACGAGTTTGACTTTGATCAAACTCCTGCCGTTTTTTTTTGAGATCTTAAAAAAACCTCATTTTGGGAAAACGAAAAATTATACGTGTTTGCTAGTGAGTTTGACTTCGATCTCATTTTACAAAGCATTTTATGTTTAACATTTTTGTAAATCAAAATTGCTTTTTACCTAATTTTGAACAAAAAGAAAAGAAACAAACCTTTTTTTTGCACCAATGTCAATACAGTTGGTCAAATAATTTTAAACCTAAAAACACAAGTATATGACTTTATAAAGCTTTTATTTTCTACATTAAAATTTGTAAGCCTTCCTTTCAAATTTATATCGATAAACAATAATGGTCATCATGACCTTGATCCCATGGCTTTTGACATTGACATTGTATATATGAAATAAAATCAAATTTATATCGATAAACAATAATGGTCATCATGACCTTGATCATATGGCCTTTGACATTGACATATTTAAATGAACGACAGTAGTCCTTAGTAGTTTGGTGAAGTAATTCTAAGATACCAAAGTGACAGACAGAAATCGTAAAGTTGGAAGACAGACAAGACCATGTGACGGTCGCCGGTCTCTAAGGCTAATGGTTTCATAGAAAAAGTGTCAGAAGAAACATCATTTAGAAATGGTTGCTTAAGAATTTAGCTCGTTGCTTAAAACAAAAATGTCATTACCTTTTAAAACTGTCATTTATATTTTATTCATATTTCTCCATGTTGAAATATGGTTGCTAAGGTTTTGTTAGTTTGTTAGGGAGTTTGATCTTGACCACAGTGTGTGTATCATGTTATATTTAGAATTTTTGTAGAGCGAAATTTGTTTTACCTTCTATTATTAGAAAAATCATTTTGAAGAAAAAAATTACAGATTTTTGGCCCTTAGGCCTACATTACATGCTTCCATTTCATAGTTAAATCGATAATAAGCAATAATGGTCATCATGACCTTTGGTCTTGACATATTTAAATGTACCATATAAGTGTAGTGAAGGTCGCTGGTCCCCAGGACTTACGGTTTTAGAGAAAAGGAGATTTTGTTCATATTTTAACGAAAATGTTTCCTGTAATATGGATCTGCCTGAGTATATACACATTAGTCGGATTGGAGTGAATTTCAATTTGATTTTTGTGGTTCGTCTGTTGATGCTTTTGTTTTCTTTGATTTTACCTTTGGCCACTGTTTGGGGAGGGTTGGGATTTCACTTATCTAGATTAACACCACCACATGTCAGCGTCTATCCCAAGTCAGGAATTGTGGTCATAGGTTTGTCTTTATGTTAAATGTTTAGCTACATATACTTTTTGATTGATTGATTAATCCATTACTGCCTAACGTCCAGAAGAAGATGACAAACAATAAATCAAGACATATATGTAAACTGTGAGCAGCGAACCGGTATGGGGGTGGCACTGGAAAAATTACGGCTTGTGTAGGGGCGGAAAATTTAACCTTGTACATGTAAGTGGCATTCTGCTGACCACTCAATATGTGCTATTACAAGGGCCTTAAACATTTATAGAAAGTGGCATTTACTTAACACAGGACGCCTATATCGTCTCCCGTCGGACGTATTGTGAGCTTATACATCTATTTTGGGCGAATTAGAATTGGAATTTCACAGGGAGTGTAACTACACCATTGTTAGTGGCCTAGTGAAGACCTCTCGATTTGTAAGTTTCCAATGTTTATTTAGAAGTTGGACTGCGATATCCATAACATTTACCCATCTTTTCAATTCAATATGATCAAGTTCTACCGACATTTTTTTATTATTGTAGTAGTTATTGGAATTAGTTTTTTTTTTTCTTATTGTTTTTTGTGGTCGCACCTTATTTGGAAATGCTTAGAAGATTGTAAAAATAGGAGATGTTACATGATTGTCAATGAGACAGTCACCCACAAAAAGTCAGTCACATTAAACTTCTACAGATCCCATTACAGCAGCCGATTATGAACAGGAGTCAATATCATAATGGAAGCTGTAAAAGTCCCCCCAAAATAAAAAAATATATATGAAATAATTTTAAAAAGATGACAATAGACCTATTCTATTTAAAAAAAATGTAAACATATAACAATAAATGACAAAAAAAAAAAAAACAACGCCAAAACACTGTAATACAGGTTCCAGCTAGCTTGGGACAGGCACATTAAGTAAATTGCGGTGTAAACCAGTTTCTGAGTGCTCAACCCCCTTAAACTGGGATATTTGTATGACAAAATGGCAAAGAAAACACACTGTAAATATCGGTTGAAATGGATTTAACACTTTAGATCGATGCTAAAAAACCTACAACAAATACAATTAAAACGAATACATAATACAACAAAGTAACGACCTCGAAAGATTACTCGTAGTTGCTGTCTGCTAGTTCAAAACCCAAAGAAAACCGATCAGGAAACCAAGTTCCTTTTTTCTATGGTGTCAGTTAGAACACGACCTAATTGAATAAGTATTTAAAAATCATTCGAAGTCAAAGAAAACATGGATAAAGCAAATGCCAATATAAAAATATAAAGGCAGGAATTAGAAAATGTTATATATATGTATCGTATATCGTATTAAGCTATTAACAAGAGGGTCAATATCAGTACCAATTAAAACAGTGTTTTAATAAAAAGTAATCTAAAATAAGTTAATTTTCATAAAAAGTAGGATATAATAAACCGTGTTTCATAAGATGATTGCAAGAACATCCAAATTTTGATGCTTAATCTTTATATTAATGAAGAAAAAAGGAATTTGAAGATACTAAAGAGGCAGACAAAAATCTTTAAGTCGGAAGACAGACAAGACCATGCCCAACAAAATGAAGCGAGAGACAAACATAGAACAGACAAGACTACACTGGCAACTAAAGCTGGAGTAACACGAACCCTACAAAAACCAGAGTGAGGATTTAGTAAACGTATTAATCAATTTTTGGTTATGAAATTCATAACTTAATAATTTGTCATTTATACAGAGATTAAAATCTGAAACGTCGCTACAAACACGGTCATAACGAACAAGCCGAGATATATACACCGGATGACGACGTCTAAGAAACGTCCCCGTCCGAAAGGGGAAATTCACAATTGAGAATGAGAAATCATCCCTTTTGTAAATTTTGAAAGAAATTTAACCCAGAGAAATACACACATATTTGTCCTGAAGTGGGCATTTGATGGTATTGTTATTGCCTTAATTCAAGTTTTATTCCGTTTAATAAAAATCAGTAGTGTATTTGTATGAATTTGAATTATAGTGTTCCTATCTTGCAGAAATGTTATCCGTAATATGAAAGTGATAAAACTTACCAACAAATTCTCTGTGAATTTTTAGGAGACTTTAACAATTTTAAATTTTTCGTAATTATTTGTGAATTACTACCGTCCCATATGTATTCTGGGGAGATCTTTGTCGATATATGTCACCTAAAAAGTTAACATATATATATATATATCACATGATAATTACTTAGCAGTGCATCAGACCGATTTGCACCGCTGATGCCCATAGAATTAATTTGAAGTATAAAGTATAAGAGTTAAGGTGTTATCGACAATATAATCAGTCGCATGTTTTGATTGCTGAAATGGTTTTTATATAATAGCGTTTGTATATCTAGGCAACGGTGGTAGATGGAAATAGTTATAAAAATCAATATTTCTGAAAGAAAGTTTAAAAAAGGAGATGTGACATAATTGTATGGTTGTCTAGAAGACAGCCACAATCGAAATAAAACTTCAACAGGTCCCATTTCGATCTTTAATAATGAACCGTATCCATATTATAAGGGAAGCTTTCAAATGCCGCCCCCCCCCCCCCCAAAAAAAAAACCATAATGTAATACAATCCATAAAACACGTCAATCGACCTCATCTGTTTAAATATGGTGAACGAATAACAATAAATGCCTATTAAAACCACGAAAACCATTGGACTACAGGTTCCTTGCTTAGGACAGGAGTTTGTTAGCGCTCATCCCAGGCGCGGATTCAGGCGGGGGCGCACCCGGCGCGCGCCCCCCTAAAAACGAAAAAAATATAACTTTTTAGTCTTAATTTTCGTAATTTCTATGAACTTCCGGGGGGCTTCGCCCCCCTGGTCCCTAAAAAGGCACTGACCTGGACCAGCGCCCCCCCTAACGTAAAATCCGGGATCCGCGCCTGCATCCCTCCTAATAACCTGGGACAATGGTGTGAATAAACAGCAATAAAAATCGGTTGAAATGGATTGTTCACTAACATTTGCTAAAATTATAAAACACCGAAAATACGGAAAGGACTCGAAAAGTAACGCACTTAGTAGTTGTCCCTGCTGTCGGGTTTGGCTTCCCATTTTGATATGTTTGGATTTGAGTGGGTTTTTTGCTATATATAAGATTGTTTATTTCCTATCTTTAGGTTCTAATGCTACTGATGAGGGATAACTCCTTAAAATGTACATATATAGCATAACTAACTTTTCCAGATTTATTTAACATTGATATTTTTTGTATTGTGAGATCGATACTGAAAAACAACTACAAATATAATTTAAATTAAGACATGAAACAGCAATATATGTCGACGTCTAATGAGTACTCTCTGTAGCTGTCTGCTAGATCAAAACCCAAAAGTAACCGATCGGGAAAATCATGTTAATAACTCTGTCAATGAAACCACGTCTAGTTGGATTTAGTGTTTAAATCTCATAAGCAGTCAAGGAAAACATGGGATTGTGCAAATGTCAATTTAACAATGTATAGAGAAGAATTAGAAATGTTATTACAAATATAAAATGTTAAATTCAGTATTAAGCTTTTAACAAGAAAGCCATTATTAGTACCAGTTAAAACCATATTTAAGGATTAATTTTAATGCTTTGACGATGTCGTTTACATATAGGTTTATTAAAATGAATTTTAAAACCATGTGGTTTTAGCTTGTTTAAAATTAGCAAGCTTTTTGACTACTGTGTAATGAAAATTTAAAGTGGTGATACATGTGAGTAATAAATCAGCATCAATTAGAGGGAATCGTGAAAAATGCATTACATATAAGCCGGCCAAAACGTACTAATAACGTTTTCGGCTTTGAAACGGTTTTACGCCACCAACGGCACACCATGCATTCAAATGTCTGTATGATTGTACTAATATCAAAGAAGAATGAATGTTAACTTCGTGTAATCTAAGCCTAGGCTTGCTTCAGTTGTGCAATTTAAGCTCATAATTTTGCTAAAACTCAGACTCTGAAATTTTATGGTGCAAAAAGTAAATTTCATGGGAGTGGGATTAAATTTCAGTTTGCTAGGTAAAAGCCGAAGATACTTCAGAGCATTAATTGTGGCATATGCAACAGACACTGGCAAATCTACAACTAAATGCAAGCCACTCAAACTTCCGGTAAACATTAGCAAAAACACGTGGAATTTTGGCAAGAGTGGCCTTCAAAACATGAACCAGTGTTCACGACTGTGGCTCGACAGTTTTAAATCTTGTGGCAGGACATCCGGCAGCCTCTGCCATTTACGAAAACCAAGTCCACTGTAGACTTTCTTAGAACCGTTCTCTTTCATGCCAAAAAAAAGTTTGATAATTTTCCATTGGATGCAACTCTTTGTGTTGAATACTGACGCCTATCTCCGCCTCCTCACCCTAACCGCCCACCCCGTGATCACATAATCTAGCTTTATTGATATTAATTCTATCAACAATAGGTGTCTGCTCATTTACATATCATTTGCATAAGTTTGCAAACATAAGAAATTGATGCATTTCACAACATTTCTTCAGCTCTCTAAAGGATATGCGAGACGCACAGCATTTGAAATGTGATTTTTACAATGACGGGAATAGCAACAAATTCTTGTACGACCACAATGTTGCATTTAACTCTTTTATGTTACTTTTTTCATTAATGATTTTCGAAATGCATGGTTCGCCTTAGCACGTCCATATTCATTATAATTAAGAATCTGTCTTTTTATTTCATGGTTGTACACAAGCAAATTTTGTGAACGTTAAATTAACATTAATTTATTGTTAACTTAACAATAATCGAGCAATTAACGGAAGGATTAAGATTGAATTATGTTTAGATTTGAATGTTAATTTAACGTTAAATTACATTTAGTAAAATAAAACACAATTGGAATTAGAATAAGGTTTATAGGTCATTTTGTGTATGTCAACTCATGTTTTTTTGTTTTTAACCACAACTTTGTCAGAACCTTATATTTTAATGTTAAATTAACGTTAAAAATTTAATGCGAGTTTAATTTAAATAAACGTTAAAATAACATTAATTCAATGTTAAAGTTACATGAGCTTAATGTTAATTTACCGTTAAACATATTTTCCTATGTAACGGTATTGTAAACAGATATGGTCATTAAATCCCGATTTTTGACCCCGAATCAAATTTCAATTAATATATTGATTCCTTGATTAAATGTTGAACACCCCCACCCCCTCCCTTTGCATTGAAAAGAATTATCTTTCTGCCTGTCACTATATTTGTCTTACGTTAAATAGAAATAAAATTACTTTTACTTTTACCATTTTCAGGTATATTTGGGATAATATATTAGATTCTTATAGAAACGCAACAGTATCTTTGTTATTCCATAGTGTTGAATTTAAGCTCGTTAAAAATTATCTAAAAATTATCAAATATCATTGCAATGCATGTTTTCGCAAGTTTTCAACGATTTCTGTTTTTCAATTTTAAATATATCAAATCCATATAAAAATAGGAGATGTGGCATGATTGTCTATGAGACAGCCACCCACCAAATGACAGTAGAATTTAAACTTCTACAGGTCACATTATGGACTTCAACATTGAACCAGGGTCCATACCATAACGGAAGCTGTAAAAGGCCCCGAAATACAAAATGGGAAACTATACATTAAACATGATAATCGACCTAATCTAATGCAAAAATCGAGAACATATTACAATAAACGACTAATTAAACAACTACAAGTTCCTGGCTTGGGACAAGCAGATAAGTATGTGGCGGGGTTAAACCGGTTGGTGATCGCTCAACCCTCCTCCTAACCCAGAACAGTGATGTAAACAAACAGCAATGAAAACACACTATAAAAATCGGTTGACATGGATTTAACATTTGAAATCGACAGTAAAAACCAATAACAAACATAATAAAACTTAATACAAGATAATACAAAAGTAACGACCTCAAAAGTGTATTCGCAATTAAAAACCCCAAAACAACCGATAAGGAAACCAAGTTTTCACTACGGTGCCAATATTAACACAACCTATAGCATTTAGTATTTAAGTATTATTAGAAGTCAAAGAAAGCATGGGTTGTTCAAATGCCAAAATAAAATTTATATAGACAGGAAGTAGAAAATGAACTGTTTAGTCCCGTATTAAGCTATAAACCAGAAAGTCAATATTAGTTCCAATAAAGATTTGATAATAACGCTGTGACGATATCCTTTACGGATAAGTTTATTAAAATGAATTTTAAGACGTTCAGACATTTGCTTTGAAAGTGAAATAAAACAAGAGAAATAAGTCATCCTTCTTAAAAATATTACAGAAATAATTGAAAAAAAAACACCAAACAAAATGGAAAAGATAATTACGAAATACATTTTTACTATTGAAAAGAATAATTAAGAATAAAAAGACAACAATTGGTGGAAAACTTAAAATAGCTTTATACTTACTTGAAATCTTTGTTTCTGAAAATTAGATCGATCGATTATACTTTTAATCCGAAAGCAAACTAAATCCATCAATAATATGAATAACTGTAACGACAGTTTTTTTTACTTGATTGTATACATTCGTAACCTTGTGAATTATTCCCTGTAAAATCAATTGATAAGGTGTAACCTTCGGAAGAAAATCCGATATATTGTAAAATACAGCAATTAAGCTGTTAAAGATTGCATAATAGAATATTTATCTCACACGTCTAATGACTAGTTGCACTGTTGCTTACTAGTGGGGGTATGGCATTAGAACACGAAATGTCGAAGGGTATTTGCTATACGTTAAGCCATCTTTTTTTAATGACGGCGTTTGAACTTCAATATATAACACTACCAAATAGATATACAGTACAAAAAAGGAATAACCTTTATTGGACAACAAAGAGACTTCTTGAGTGCCCAGTGATGAAGTTTTTCGCGCGGCATCGATAATTATACTTGAGAAAGGCGTGACAAATAGATGCCTTTCAAATTCTATAAAAGATAGTTCGTTTTTTTTCTGAATCAATAAATCCAACTTGTATTTTAATCAAAATCTATATTGCAATTTAAAAAAAATCATAGCACGATTATTAATAACAATGTTTATGGCCTTTAAGATATAATCATGATTAAACGAGAAAATCAGTCTTGTTTCCAGATTAATAACTAAAACACGTATTGATTTCTGCGGTAGTTTTAAAATATTCTTTAGTAATTTCTATTTTTTTCTTAAACTTTATAATGTTAAAATGGTATTACAGCCGGTAAGATTACATAAATTGGTACTTAAGTTTTTTCAACGTCTTAATTGTCTTTTTTTTAAATTGTGTTTTACTTTCCATTTTTTAACATTTTAATTTTAAAACACAAAACACATTCTCGTATTCGCCCTTATAGAGACGAGCACAATCACCCCGTGTTTAAATTTTTATTTCTACAATGGCTTAGCGCCCGTGTGATTGCTGCTTAATTAACTTCCTACGTTAACACCCCATAATCTATTACTGCGTCTGTGATCATTAATTTGCAGTGTTGAACATTTATAACTTTTAACCCCTCAAACTACACAGTTTAACATCTTCGAATCGGGATTAGAAGGCAATTCGTACAATGTGACTGCGGCTTTGCATGTTCTTATTATTTATTTTAAAAGACCTAAGTGGTTGAAGAGTACACTTTGGCCAAAATTCTTTATTTCTCAAATTACTTTTTTGAAGGGGTAGAGGGGTGTTATACATTACATCTTAATACATAATTTGAAAAGGTAGCATTTCCATTGCTACAGCTATGATACTGGGACATCATATTGATATTATTGTACGTAGTTTTTTTACAAAAACTGAAGACAGAGGGAAAAAAAAAGAATTATTAACAGTTTGTCATAAGTTTAATTTTGATTAAAAGATTCCTTTGAAGAAAAGGTATATTAAAGAAGGAGAAGTATATAATTGGCGCAAGTGTGAGACATACCGAATTCAGTGGAAAAAAAACAATTTCATCAAAATAAATGAAAAAATATAAAAAAACATATCAATATACATTTATCTACTAACTCATGGCGCTAATATACATGTATACAGATTGCGGAATTAAAACTATAGTCCTGAGGGAACTTTCTCCCTAACGCGTAACATTCAGAGTGTCTAACGTTGAAACTTTTATTGTGATTTTAAGGGAGTAGACCTATGTAAAGGGACATAACTTTTGAAAATCTTTGGTATGTTTATGTCAACCATTTTTATA
>JAULBM010338511.1:0-12692 GCA_032357055.1 Geukensia granosissima
CCCTTCATTCATACAAAATATATTTAAATTATAAAAATAAATTGACATTTAAATACAGATAACAAAATTACTGAAATAGATGGTAAGTTTGAAGTTTGAATCTGGTAAAAAAGAGCCTTTATACCAATATTTGAGAAATAAACTCAGACCCCCTTGAAAAGTGATAGTTGCCTAGCTGAATAGTATAATGTATATATATATTATTTTTTTCTTTCGTCCGCCTGCTTAAATAAAAATCATTCCTTTTTTTAATGATTTTACAAGCACATTATAATCCTTTCACTTGCTGATTTTTAATGATGTGTCAAACACATTATTTTCTGTTGTTTTTTAAATAACCAAGGTTTACCAGATCTGCACATGCAATGCAAGAGTTAGTGCATTTTATACATTAAAATCAGGGATGGGGTTAAGGATTTTGATTTAGAGGGACAAAAAATACAAAAATGACACCTTTGTAAAGCAAGACGAAATTTTATTGGCCTTTTAACATAACTTAAAGAACCATAATTGGGGGGGGGGGGATTTCACCGTGAATTAATTTAAAGAAAATTGTAATTATAGGGGTGTATTCTTCACAAATAGTCTTTTAATATAAGGCTATTCAGTTTATTGTCAGCTTCAAATGTTTCATCAGATATTTGCATTTTTTCTATTATGAGAGAGATTTTTCTCAAAAACTTGGGGGGTGGTTGGGGGGTTGTGCCTGCTTGGTGAATTTCACCAAGGGCAAGATGATTTCAAATGATAATACAAGCAAGCATTCAAACATCTACATTCTTGGGTACAAACTATGCTTCATAATAGTTTGTATGGTAAATTAAATCCAGAAATGGACAAATGCAGTACAGTGAGATCTCCCCCTTTATTAAACCAACTGAACCATCATATATTTTATCAGACTGTGACTCATAGTTATCAGGATATGTAAGAAATGTAAAAAGTAATATATAAATATAACTAAATATCGAAAAAAATATACATAATATTTAGATTTTCCTTTTAGGCATGCTTCATTTACCCACCAAAGGGCCATGCATTAATATCACAATGATTGAATTTATTTCTTCGTGTAGAAAATATGTATTCGAACTTTCTATTTATACCTTCAATTGCAATAGTAATTGCAGACGGGAATCCAGCTTGCAAGAGTTGACTACATATGTCTTCAGTTGTACTGTCATTGTTGATCTTCAGGTTTTCAAAAGCCGCCATCTTTGCACTGCACGTGTACGTGTGTAATTTAGCGACCTCTATCAACACGACCAAGTTCTATAACTCTGTATAACTTTTTAGGAGAATGAATTTGTCATATCAATACTGCACCAGTTACGAATAAAAACACAACTTGAGGAAAGGGGAGGGTCGTGAACAAATATGCCAAGTCAGTGTCCGAGATCAATTATAAAAATATTGATTAAAAATTACACTATCATGACTATTAAGAGTTTCCAGTGTGTGCCGGTATTTGATTATTTAATTAGATACCGACCGGGTCTGGGATTAATGTTTGGGTAAAAATTTTATTATTATCTTCAGGGACGTATATAGTATGTCCCTGTTATCTTTTTACCGACAAATTCATCTTCCTAAGTCAAATATACTATATATTTTTATGCCAAAATAAGGACAAGGTAAGAAAAAATCACAAGCCTCCCCCCAAAGTTCTGTCCTCCGTCAGACCTACTGAGTTTTTCAAATCACATGGGGACGTTCCAGCATGTCCATAACATCTTAAATCTTTAGAAGAAGAATGCATATTTAAAAATGACATCATTTATTTTCAATTCGAACTAGAGAACTGAGGCATTTGTATCTAAACATGTCATAATTTCAAGTTTCTTGAAAATAAACACGAAATTTTTAAGCGTTTAGGTTTGTGTCAACTTGGACTATAACAGAAAGAATGACATGTATAAATTCTAAACATGTTAAAAATTTGATGCCAAGCTTTTCTTAAAGCATCAATACATGTTGCAATTTAGACATGTATCCAGAAAATGCGTATACGAATTAGACACTTTTCTAAACATGTTTAGACTAAAACATGTCAACAAAGTGTTTAAAATCTAAACGCTGTTTTTACAGTGCAGGTCATGTCTGAAAAATGACTTTGAAGATCTAAATTCTAATAAGTCTCAATCAGCTACCTTCCTTAGTTGACGGAGATATGAAGTAACGATCGAACTAAATAAATTTACGATCGATTGTCTCCATAAGTCTTCGTTAAATTTAAACTATTTTCAGTTACAAATGTGACAAATGTCCAACAATGCCTGCTCCCGGTGGGAACGGATGTCCAAGTTTAACAGTTTTGAAATATGTTGAGAAGTTAGCAGCCAACGGGCCAATCACGGTAAGACAACCACAAAATCCCCGTCAAATATGTTGATTATTTTGTAAATATCAAAAACTTCTTAGAAAATATTTCAACAAACAAAAATGCATGTTTAATTATTTACACCTTGAGCAGCAAAAATCACTAACTTACGTCAATTTGCACAATCTCAGATTTCCAAGATTTTTGTTCCATTTCTTGAGCCAGGTTTTTTCGTTAATGTCCGAAAGAATGCAACAAAGAAAGAACCTAGCAATGGAAAAAGAATATACTGAATCACTTTTCCTTGAAATATATTAAATTTACTACCAAATCAAATAAAACTTTTTGATTTAATTGGTATTCTGTAATAAAATAATGCAAACAAATATACATTTTATGGTTTTATAGAAGATCTGTTCGTTTTCCACAACGGATCGTTTCACAAACGGATTCTAGAAATGTTATTGTTCCATTGGTTGATTTTCATTGGTTAAAAAAGTCATTCACGAGGACTCTGAGATTGCAAAATGCCTTTTACGAAATTTTTGATTGAGTCCATCCGCTGTGTATTTGCGATATTGCAATCTTAAAAAGGGAGTTACATCTAAAAAAGTCGCAATTCTGCCCTTATCAGGTGAACGACTTTGCTGGCGGATGTCATGATTGCAATTCACCACACTACGCAGGAGATGCTGTGGATCTGAAGAAGGATATGATTCGAACAAGTGAATTCTGGGAAGAATGTCAGAAAATGGGAGGTTGGTTTTTTGACGAAGGCGACAGTCTACACTGCGACTTCAGAGCAAAGAAAGGAATTTTATGAATTTTAAAAGAATAAATTGTCATACTGTTTGATATATGCAATTTACCTTGTTCTCATTATTGAAAAAGAAAAATATATAAATATGTCCCACACTATTTATAAATCTTCTATCAGTGCAAAATGTTTCAACAGGCACCATTCAAAACAGAATTTTAAATAGAGTCCTGTCTCTGAGAGACCGTCCATATAAAGCCTCTTTTATCCACATCCAATACAGTGGTTAATGTAAACATTAAACATTTTTTTCTGAGTTATAAACCCTAGGGGCATTGATCGTACAAACTGCATTCGTTTTTACAAAAATTCTTATAAGTGTAAGATTGATCAAAAGTGTAGAAACTTCAAAGGAAAACTCATTATGACGTCATAATTTACGACAGAAATTACACTTAGAAGATTTTGTAAAATTGACTGCTGACTTTTTGAGCTTTTTAAAGAGATTGCCTACCCTTACGAAACAAGATTGTTTGCTGCAGACTTACAACTTACAGCAAAACAAAATTGTTTGCAGGAAAATTATATCTTTGTTTGCAGGTGTTCGTGGCTACCTGCAAGCTTTCTCCAAACATCACAGCTTTTTGCTGCAAGTCTGCAGTAAAGTCGCAGGAACTGTGATGTTTGCAGAAAACTTTAATATTCAAAAATTGTTTGCATTTAGCTTGCAGAAAACTCTCTAAAGAGAATGATGTTTGCAGAAACATTGCAGAAAACTTTATCACAATGATCAAGTTACTGGTGATATTCTCGGCATGCTTAGTGTTGTATTTTCTGTAAATTCAAATAAATTTGTGTCAGGGAAATCTTTGCATGACTATTAGATTTGAAAGAAGCTCCATGTGAAATATAGAGGATATAGCAATGATCTTTTTGTCAGTACTCTTTAAAATAGACAGGACTCAAATATTAAAAAAAAATAAAAAAACTTATTTTTCATGACTGAATCAAAAGAGATAAATTTTGATGATCAAAGCATAGCTTATTAAATTGTTACCTCAGTTTTAATTTTGACTCATATCTTTGTTATTACAACCTACAGATGTTTATAATATAAAAAATATATTAAAACTAAAGATGTGCATGTAACATACATGGCATAGGTGTGGACACACTGAATGTAAATATAACATTGTGTACAGGATATCATATAAGTATACAATATATTACTTAAACTAAATCAGAGTAAAATGTAGGTTCAGCATTTAACTCATATGCCTTGCATAGATAATTGAGTGCATTGATCTGCTGTGTAAAGTTTCTTGTAAACTCATCATCGTGTAAACACATATTATACAAGTATTTCCTGAACTATTCTTGCATGCTTTATCAATACACATTCAATGTTTGCTGCATGGCTGCAGCAAACATTTTCTGCAAGCTTCCTGCGAACGTACGCGGAATACTCATTTGCATAATTTTGTTTGCTGCAAGCTTGCAGCAAATACTAATTTGCATGGTAAAATGTTTACTGCAAGTCTGCTGCATGCTTGCAGCAAACAACCAGTTACTTTAATTATATCACCATTCTCCAACAAATTTTTGTTTGCAGTAAACTTGCAGCAAATATTTGCAGGAGACTGATTTTTTCAGTAAGGGTATCCAAAGCTAATGTCCAAAATAGAAAAGAGAGATGTGGCATGATTATCCATGAGATAGCCATAAAAAGGTGTAAATTAGAAACATCGCCAATACTAAGGCCTTCATTTGATGATTCATATGTAACTACTATAGGCCAAATATGTATACAATGAAAACGAGTTACATTTAAACACGACAACAACGACATCCACTAAATTACAGGTTCCTCGATTGGGACAGCCACACAAAGTATGAGACGGGGTTAATCATATTTGCGAATACTCAAACCTCCCCCGAACCAAAAAAATTCCATAACTGTAAAAAATATGAGAGATTAAAGCGCGGGTATATGGTCTAATGCATCCACACAACATGAGAAACAAACTCAGCGATCAATAAAAATGATGTGGTACGATTGTCTACGAGAAAGCCATACAAACCGTGTAAAATACAAACATCTACGGGTTATCCTAAGGACACACATCCATAATTTATGGCAAGTTTTTTTTATCCAAATCAAACAAAACTATTAAATGGCTAGAGCGCTTAAAAGTTCCACTGCGCGTTGCCGGCTGGGAACAATATGTGTACCATCAAGTACATCTAAGTGTGTTTTCGTCTTTCTTATTTATTTTTTAAAGGTTAAGCTTGCTAGCTCTAAAGCCAACAGACTGACAAACGTCTTGATATAGTACAATAACTCATTAATTTGAATCCGAGACAGCCAATGCCGCGGGCTTAACGAAGAAGTAGCAAATATATAGCAAATTTAATATCTTTGATGTGATCTGTCAGGATTCGAGGCGCTAACACTTGACGGCCATCATGGCGAATCAATACCGAGACATTTATTAAACATTGATGTAACATATATTGTCTTGTACAAAAAGTATTTTGTAGCAGCATCTATTTGCCTGAAATTAAAAACGAACATAGTATTACTTGCAGATGACACTTTGTTCAAGGGTGATAAAATTATACATTGAGAAATAAACCTGCCTAACTTAAATAGAACATGTGCATTGAATAAAATTATCCAGTCGTTGAAATAAAGACGAAATATTGAATAATGAGAGATTTCAATATTTTAGAATTTTCGACTGCTGCATATAGGATCTCTACTTTAGTCTTCTTATATACATAACGAACTGATATTTTTGTTTAAACTTTGTCAATTTGATGTCTATATTCGACTATTAAAAGTGTAATCAATGTTGATATAAAATGTAGTAAAAATATTCTGTTTTCACGTCAAATAAAATCATTGACTTTTGTTAATAGATTTATTTTGTAAAGAAGTTCGATTATTTTTTTTAATGATGCTAAATTTGTCTTTCGTTTCTTTTTTATTTGGCAACGGTCTTGTCTGTGTCCCGATTTAATTATTTATGTCTGTCCCTTTGTTATCTTCAAATTCTTTAAATAATATTGCTTTTACCTGCATATTATAAAAATTGTACACGTAACAATACATTCAACCCTCCACCAACAAGGGGTTTATGAACATTCAAAGAAAACAAAAACAGTTACAGACGAACTTCAAAATCAAACAGAATTTAACCCAATCCGATTAGAAAGCACCTGAATGAATGAAAATACACGTAAAAAGAAGACAATTCTTTAACGAGTACTAGCATTCAGGCTTAGCCGAAGATATGAAACTGTGCTGTCAAAACATGTACAGAAAGACAAGATGAATACTATCTATGTAAGTTAGAGAAAAACGGATAATCAACTGTACCAACAAAAACCAGGTTTAAATTGCGAAAAATTGACAAATAATACATAAATAAAATTACCATGAAAGACAGAGTAAAATATAAGCCGAACGACTATGCAAGAAAATTGGGGAAAAAGAGTGAAGGGGAGATTGATACCTATCAGAAAAGATGAACGCTGTTAATATAAAAAGAAGATGTGGCATGATTGTCCATGAGACAGCCATTCACCATATCACAGTCGAATCTAAACTTCTGCGGGTCTTTAACAATGAACCAGAGTCCACACCATAACGGAAACTGTTAAAAGCCCAGAAATACAAAATGAATCGACCTATTCTATTGAATAATAAAATCAAGACAACGATTGGACTACAGGTTCCTGGCTGGGGACAGGCACAAAAGTATGTGGCGGGGTTAAACAAGTCGCGTATTCAAATTAGAATAAACAAACTGATATGATCAATGAGCAAAATTGAACATTTATGGTCAATGGTCCTGGTGTTCATGAAAAACATGGTATTTTGCCAGTAGACGAAGGCATCATATAACACCTTTTTCGTCTGCAAAACATGACATTGATTGCTTAATCAACAAGTAAGGCCTTGAACGCAATATTACTTACAGTCTCCACGCTTTGAAAACCTGCAAATAAGAAGTCATTCATAATCATAAATGATCAGTTTTGTCTTTTAATAAAGTTCTGCAAAAATAGCACCAAGCCAGACAAAAAGGACTTGACTTCAATTTATATATAACTTTTAAAACCGGCCACAGAAATATTGCAATTCCAACTTTGTAACAAAAGTTAGAGCATTGCACAGATGTAGATGCTTAGAAACTCGAAAAACTTCATGGAAATTTAAAAGTTAAGATCTCTGTCCCTAATATAGTAGTATTTACACATACTTTTTTTAACCTCTATACAGCCATATCGCAAGCACTTCTAAAATAAAATTAAACGGTTTTTCTCAAAAGGAACGGTGACTAACGATACATTCCATTGGAAAATGATTGTACTCCGCTCTTAGTCAACCTATTTTGCAGACTTTCAGGTCTGTTGTAGGAAAAAGATAGGTTCGTAACATTGGTGATGTCCTTTCGCAGAACAATGGTCGGGGATTGTTTTATGTAACCTCATATACCAAAATGAGCTTTATTTCAGACACTTCCAACCCATACTTTGATCAAATCGTTAATCAGACAACGGGACAGCTACATACAAAACTGGTAATGACAAAACTTTGTGACAGTGATGACTGAAACTTCCACATCAAACTTACAATTCATCAGCAGTACATTCCAGTTACCCAGGTGTAGGGCGTATACATCTCACAGAAGCATGTGTCAATGAATTTATCACAAAATACCAGTTTGAATTTGTGGTCAATTCGCTGATTGACAGCTCGTCAGCAGTGCTAATGGTTATAATGATGGAAGTACGCTTTAAAATACAATGACAATAAGTACAAACATCAGAACCAAAAACCATATAAATAAAGTTGAGTTCAAAATAAGCTTATTATAGAGTTGCATAGTTCATAGACTTCGCTCGATTTTTTTTTCTATGTAAAGTCTGTGTTCTCCAAACGGGAAATTATATCGATTTTTCCTTTTGGTTTTCCCATGCTTTAGCCTTTTGATTTGATACGACGTTTAAAGTTTATTACCACAAAGTATACCATATGGAATATGCATCTCATGAGTCTTTCATGTATTTTTAAATAATTGGAATATGGAGATAGCACCGTGCATAAGGGAGACAACCAACATTTAAACCGCAAGTGGCAGAATACAATTTCCGGTAGTATTATATCGATACTACTCAATGGGATAAAACTACAACATGAAAACTCAAACAATCAAGCAGAATGTTTAGCTAACATGATTATTTTCACGTCTGCAGTAGTTATCTTCCCTTAGTATGTGTCATGTGTGTTGTCTATACAATGGCAAAATCAAATGTCAATCAGTTTACTTCGTTTTTGTAATTTGGGATTGTTGAAGGAATGATTTTAATTTAGGATGAATAAACCATCATCAATTATTAAGAATTCAATTTCAAAACATGGTTTGACAAAAGTTGTTCACTTGATTTAATGTTAGTTCCTCAGATTACTTGAACAAATTTGTATTATCAGCAGTCTGACGGCATCCGGATTTAATTAAGACATCACCTGTCACGCTCGGTTGCTATTGTCTTGGAAAGGGCAGCGGCAAATACAAAATGGAAATGTTAATTTGTCTTTACATTGAGAAGAATAGAAATTTTAATAGATTTTGTTCAGATCATTTTGTCATTGACAAAAAGCAGCAAACGTAATGAATGGTTTAATTTTTATCTAATTAAATTTAATTTATGAATTCTATCGACTCGAAATTTAATATACAAGCAGCAACTGTTTGCATAAATTAGGAATCGACGTAAAAATTTCCATAAGGCTAAATATTTGAGCAAAGTAACCTAATTAAGTTTGACTTCTATCATATATATAGATAAGTGATGTCTTTTAATTTTCAGTTCGTACAAGCATCAATTCAATAATTTACGCTTTTTTTTCTCTATCCAAAGATTTAATTTATTTGAAAGCAACGAAGTTACAAGCAGAACAGTTGGTGTGTCACGTGATTTTTTATACTGTACCAGATTACTAGTAAAATGAAAATAGTTTTGATTGTTGTCGGTGTTTTTGTGCTATATCATTACGGTCATTCTTTAAAATTTAAATACCAAACAATTCTTGATGTTGAAAAATCTCTTTATTTGAAATGGACTGTAAATTACTTGGATGAAAATGTAAATTTTCAAATCCGAGGAAAATTAAAGTTTAATGAGTGGCTAGCCTTCGGGTTTTCCGATTACGGACAATCCAAGAATGCTGATCTGGTGTTATATTGGAAAGACTATCTCGGAAGAACCATTTTTAAGGTATACATTTATGTTTTATGTAAACTTGTTTTTCAATTTGAGGCCTGACATAAGACAAATAAAAACAGCATTTTGGCTATATTTTGTCTTGTGTCAGGTCAAATTAGTAAAACCTACAAGAAAGACAGGAAGAAAAAATATATTTATATACATATAATATTTATACCGTCCATTTTTGAACCATTTTTTTAAAATTTTAAATGCAATTTTGCAAATATTTCTGTTTAAGCAGAATATATCTCTGAAATTAATTCCGATTGACAATTTGAATATTTGTTTTAATGTATGTGTGACAGAGGCAATTAACAAAGCTATCAAATATTTTGAAACTTCTTCAAAATATATTTTTAAAGATTTATTAATGATACTCAGGCTTTAATGTTTTATATAAGTGTCTTAACCTATAATTTGTAAATATCGTGCTCGTGAATCTATTGTTTGAATGTTGATATTGGTCATGCAATACTTAAAGAAATGAAAGCAGCGATGACAGAGTTTTTAAGATGATTCTCATTTATTGTATGTTGTAGAAAATAAAATGTACGCAAAAAATCGAGCCTCTGGAAATGCGTTCATATAGCGAGAGACCATTTTTTCTTTGTGTTTAAAAATTTAAAAAATAGGCATTAATGTATTCGTTAATAATATACTTAGTTAGTATTTATCTTTGCTCACTGCATGGTCTATATTAAATATTGTATGAAATGAAATATTGAAACTGTACATTATTGTTCTGTAAGGGACGTTGAGTGTAAGCAACATTTTGTAATTATAAAGTGTCCATTATTTGATAATGTTTTTTAAACTTTGTCCAAATTAAAATAAATTGGATACATCATCAAAATTTGTTTGTCTATATTGATTGTTTCTTTTTAAAGGGACGAAACTGATAAACATATTTACAGTTAAATCTTATTCATGTTTTGATTTATACACTTATATATAAATATATCTTTCGTTTTAATCATAAAGCAAAATTGTTTGCCCTCGTTGGATTATAATTGGCAGTAAAATATTTGTATTCAATTCAGAAAAGCGCTTTACACGCAAAAAGTTTGGCTTTTGAATATTTGTTTTTAACGTATGTTAGATGAGGATCGTATTTTTCTGACATATATTCCTTTTTCATTCTTCTAAATTTTCATATTCATATAGTGCATCCTATCAGATTAATAGCTTTAAAATAATCATCATATACCACGGGTAGGGGTCTCATATGCAAGGATACGTCACCCTGTTAAGACATATTTACGATATGTTTGCGCATATTTATCAAAATAATGTAGAGATCGTTTCGGTCATTTTTTTCTGGTGACATATCTTTGCATTTGACTAGATTCCTATTCGTGTATATAATAAGTCGTACAACATTTCATTTCTTATTTATCTTAATATTTGCTAATTTTGTGTTTGTTTTGTTCTCAGACGTTTATAACACTGCTTAGAAGTAGAAGTTAAAATTCTACTGTCACTTGGTGGGTGGCTGTCTCATGGACAATCATGCCACATCTCCTTTTTTTATATTATAAAATGTCTTCTTTCTTAGACAGACTGAAACGCTACTTATAAAATGTCTTCTTTTTTAGACAAACTAATGTCCTCTTTCTTAGACAGACTGAAACGCTTCTTATAAAATGTCTTCTTTCTTAGACAGACTGAAACGCTGCTTTTAAAATGTCTTCTTTCTTAGACAGAATGAAACGCTGCTTTTAAAATGTCTTCTTTCTTAGACAGACTGAAACGTTGCTTATTAATGTAATTAATGCAATTTCTAAAATGGAAGTGAAAAGAATAAGATTGTGTTAAAACCACACTAAGATGTGAAATGCTAAACTGTGTAAAACATAAAAAAAAAACTGATAATTCTAACTTTAATGGACACTTAAAGCTCAAAACTTTTGGAAATCTTCAAAAAACATTAAAAATGTTAAATCTGTTCATTAAAACCGCCATGAAAAATTCACAAATTTTCAAAATTACACGATCTACATTGCATTTCGGTACGTCAAACAGATAGCCAATAAAATTTCATTTAAAATCCTGTTGCACAACATAAAATTTCATAAAATTCAAAATCCTGTGGTACAAGTTAAAATTTCATAAAATTCAAAATCTTATGGCACATGCTAGAAATGGATTTTGTATTATTGTATGTTTTTGGCATTTTTTTTTCTAATCGTTTATTTTCAAAACACTTAAGTTTTCTTTTCAAATGATTGTTATGACCAAGATAAAAAAAAATTACCAATGTTAAATAAATACGGAAAAGATATTTTTTTCTTAGAATGCACTACAAACAAGGGACATAACTTGTGTCGGATCAATTGTTTGTGTAAATCTGTGTAAAATGTTTTTACTGCTGAGAGATAGCATTTGAAATTAACCACTATATAATTGCCTTGTAAGAATAAGCCTCGGGTATTCCAAATCTATCCTCTTCAGACCCATACCTTTTGCCTTATTAAGATATTTTCTAAAAAGAAAGCATTACAGAAAATGTTTTTAAGGGAGATGATTCATAAACATATACTTAAAAAGCACTGCAGAGTAAACTGTGGGATTGCTTCTGTTTAATCAAACCTTTGTACATGATATTATTTATTAATATGTTTGTCTTTTTGCTGCAGAGTTTACGGTCATTATTTTTAAAAATTTATTTTCTCAGGACGCACATACAGACAGAAATGGGATTGTGAAAATAGACCATACACAAAACTATTTCCTGTCAGGTGACAGAAAATTTTAAAATGATTGGTTCGTACTCGAGTTCATCAGAAAGTTTGATACGTGCGACCAGGAAGATTATGAACTTGATGTAAGTTACTAAGTGTGGTAAAATCAAACCCGAAACACGATAATGACCTACTTAATTTTAAGTGTAACGAAACACACAAGAATATAAATTTTCAGCAATTTGAAATACACACACATGTACTTATCATTCTAGAAAGATATGAACGTTACAAAGTTAAGATGTACACATAAATTAACAGCTAAAAAGGCAATTACCTAGATGTTTCTTTACAGAAATTTTGAAAAAAATGCAGTTGGTTCCCTTATATTATAATTAGCGAGCGAAGCGAGCTCTTTATGGTAGGAATGTGGTAAAAATGAATGATTGCATCACACTATGATGATGCCAAAAAACGTTCGTCAAGATGGCCGATCTCGCGAGATTTAACACAAATTCAACAACGTTGTCGGAATGGTTACAATAGCCTAATTATGATTTCTGGTAATTAGCTAAATTTGACCCCAAGATGAAGCCCAGAAGAAAACACAGATAGGTGTGCGATTGGTCAATATTAGAAACCAAACTTATTATTA
>JAULBM010338522.1:0-12692 GCA_032357055.1 Geukensia granosissima
AGGCCTCACAGTGACTTTGAAATGAAGAAAAGCCTGTTCCTTAGCTTCGAATTTACTTGTACATATGAGATTTTCGTGTCGAATATTTACACCATATCCCCCATTTTTTTCTATTTTTTAACTTAAATATGATAAATAAAAATGTAAAATATACATAATAAAAATAAAAATAAGTTACAAATACTACAAAAATCTTTGTAAAATATCCAGGCATGCGCCAGAAAGTAATCGTAAACCAGTTGAACCGATTCTGAAACCAAAGAAGAAGAAGAACAAGAAGAACAGGGACGTTAAAGACGACTGTGTTTAGAAAATACCATTTTCCAAGCACATTTGAAAGACCTCTTGCAACAGCTCATGTTGGGAGGTGAGTAGGCGGCTAGTTACAAGGCTATATTATTCGCACATCTCCAAGCCGTTATTTTTCCAATGGCGGTCTAAAAATCCTATTTTACCGGTCCCTGAGCATACTCTACATATTGATTTATTCTTAAATAACTTTCTCGTTCTGAAAATTGCTGTAGTATTGCCCGCTGGACTTTATTCAGATAACAATCTTACATAAGTTTATAGAAAATATTCAAATGCCGAATTTAAAGCATTAAAAGCGTTGTCTGGAGTTACCGTCATCTGACACGATATGGACCATAAATAGGATGATCAGTCAAACTTAATAAATGTCTACACTATATGTCAGAGCTTGTTACAATGGGTAAAATGGTTGTGAAAAAACTGTCTTCCGTATTTTTATAAAATATTGTTTATTTTGTAGATTAAAAAAGTAATTTACAATAATGCTTTTAACGATGTATTTTAAGCTAGGCCTATTATGTACGGAGATTTTACATTATAAAAGAAGAAAGTACGATAAGCTTCATATTTGGCCCAAATTTTAGATTTTATTTCACACTAGTAAATTGTAAAAATACTGTTAAATAATTGTCTTTTAATAAATCATAACTGATACTCACATTATTGTCATGATGTTGACACACCAAAAAATAGATGTGTCCGCACAAAAACATCACAAAAAATTTAAAGTAACATTTGTATTTGGCAGATCTTTAATTGTGCAATTTTTGGTTGTGAAGTTTTAGTGCGATCTACATTAAAATCGACAAATTTGTTTAAAATTTTGTATCAAATTGGGTAATTTCTGAGTATTTGCACATTGTGGACAATTTTTATGTGCACTGTGACAGTTGTACGACAAATTTAACAAAAACGATTGTTCGGTTTTCCTTTTATAGACATTTTCAAATACAAGCAATACGAAAACAGATATTTAACACATTTAACACATTTTAATTTACAGCTAAATTTTTGGGACAAAAACGCGGCTTAATGACGTTTTCTTTTGCAATTTGCTACCAATAACGTCTAATGATTTAAAATTAATACAAAAAAAAAAAAAAAACGGAAAATCCCTCTCCATAAAAGCTTGATATAGAGTATAGTAAAATATATGGATCAAATGTACAGTTCAGGAAGTAATGAACGATGATCAGCCAAATATAAGGCTAACAATAAGATAATTTTACAAATCTTAATTATGACGTAATAAACACTGATCAAATTAGAACAATGGAAGTCATAAACGCTGATCTAATGAGAACAATGTCGGCAAGATATTAACTGGTCTTTCCAAAATATATTCCAGTACCCGAAAATAAAAAAGAGTATACAACTAAATGACGCATTAGCATCAAAATTACTAAAAACGCGTCCCTTTGTTAATAAAAAGGAAAATCAAAAGATTTCAAATTAGAGGGCCATGATTTGACTTAAACTTAACTGACCGACCTATTGAAATATGCAAAAATTTTCTTAATCTTCTGATGTTAGTCTTTTTGTGAAACCTTACATTGTTAATAAACTCCGTCGATTTTACTGATCGATTGATTGCTGTTTAATGCTCAGCAACCAAAAGTTCAGCCTGATTCTGGACGCAAACAAGTGAACGAATAATGAATTATTATGAAACTGTAAACTGAAACATTAAGGGTGAAAAAACTTCATAAAACGAGACATTACAATGGATATTAAGCGTGCTTGGAACAGGGCATTCTATTTACAGGGGGCATGTTTTACATATTTCTCTAGACCAGTTGTGAATTTTACATCTTCCACAACCTAGTACGCGATTTTTTTAAGAAGAGTGTCTCAATATTTTGGTAAAATAACATTTGATTGCACCTGATTTGATTTTTTAAACTAATGTCTGAAAATGTAATAGAATATTTCCTTATTTTCATATACAAAAAAATTCAAAAAGACAAAAACAGAAAAGTACATGTTAAAAGACAAAAATGTTTCAAAAAATTATTTAGAAAATCCACATCATAGAGCTTTTTTGTGTAAATAAACAGAAATTCCGGAAAAATTCGAATATTTTTCAATTTAATTATAGTCTTGATTTGCTTTTCAACCGTAAAATCAACCTTTAAATTACTTTTAAAACGTTTTATTTTATTTTACCTGAGTATTGAAACAGTAATTTTAATATATATTTAATGGTTTAGGCATTAATTTGTATAATTATTTGATACATTTGTAATCATAGCAAATCTAGTAATTCAATACTCACCATTTTCCCCATCACGATTTTTATCTCCATCAATCTGATTCATTAAATGAATAACATGTAATATTTAAATTTTGACATGATAAGATGTAATTTTTCCTATATTTACCATCAAATATTCATTAATAATTGTAACAATAGTCAGATATGGAGTAAAATAATATTCACTATTCAGACATTATTTAAACAAAAAATAAGTCTTTAATGTATAAAAGTTTACCTAGGTGGAGCTCCCATGCAGCAGTTGAAAATTCTAAAGTACTGAAATCCCAAATTTTTAGTATTCCATACTTATTCAATGTGCATATATATAAATGTCATATAATCCTTAGCACAAGAATGTTTATTTGTCAATTTACTGAAGAATTGAATCATTTTAGCTTCCCCGTGCAAAATATTATCCAAAAATACTACAATGTTCTGAGAAATTCCAGGGTAAGTGTCTATGGTGTATATGTTGTGTTGCCAAATGAACTGTATATACTAAATTCTTTTATCAAGCAGTCTATGTAGTGTGATTTACAATCAAAAACAATGCTTTTAGGGGTTTTCATCAGCGGAGACGACAGCATATTTGTCATGCAGATCAAAGACATGTCTGGCAACACTCAGGCTTCGAATACCGATTTCGTGTTTGTATTCATAGATCTTTTAATTTTTTTAGTTCAGTGTAGAATACCCATGTGAGAGATCAGAAGTACATAGTCCAAACAGACAAGACAAATTTGAAACAAACTAAAAGATAAAACGAAAACAAAAGGAATAAAGGCTCCACGAACCAGAATCCACGAACTCCTTCGCAAAATAGGAGTGTGATCAGGTGCTCATGAAAGGTTAGCATCACCTGTCTTGCGCGCAACACCCGTCGTGGAATCCTTTAATTCTAATCCGGGTTAACGCCAATCCGAGAAAAGGTAAAATTATTACCAGTAACAGGTCCATTACTAGCTGAGATAAACTGATACCATATGGATCAACCAATTTGTGATGGGAACCATAAAATTTTGAATTCGTATTTGTATCAACCAACTCACAGCCTTCAACTATTTGGAAATGGTATCTAGTTCCTCTCCTTTGCGTTTCGCCCAATGTCTTGCGTTATCCTCGACAGACGAGGCAAAAGTTTAAGGCAAACTTTCTTGAAATGAAGCAAGCATTAAAAAAGTAACAAAATTTTATCTTCTTTTCCGTCTATTTTGTAGGGATAGGAGTAAAATTTAATAATTACTACTATTATAAGGAGGTAAAGCCTATATATTATAGACTCATTTGGAAGGTAATACCTGCAGCTTTCCATCGATATCAAATACCAAGGTCAATCATACGTCGTGGCGCTGTCAGAGCTTTCGAAATGTCGTTTTTATGGTTATTTGTTACTTGTTTAGCATTGTAGACTTATTTATTTTTCGATAGTTGCTATATTTGAATCTCAGCACAAATAAATTTTCAGACCTTTACGGCTTGTCGAAGGGTGTAGACACGCGTGCGTTATTGAAGACTTTAAGGCAACCTGAAGAAATTGGATACTTACAAGTTTTGGTTGGATGCCTCATAGACAGTCATATCACTGCTAGTTTGCTATACTTTTCCCAAAATTGTTCTTGAGAACATCTAAAATCCCTTCGTAGAGACCCGCAAACAAATATATCATACGTGGTAATATCCGATGGGTGCACAGTAGGTCTACCTAATTCATGGACTATAATATAATAATTACATACTAAAAATGATGAGGATTAACGAATCACAGAACGATAGCCAAACAAAGAATTCAGTTAAAAAGACTGCAAAATGTTTACATTAATTTGGATTATTATGTATTTCAAATCCCTAAGGACGGTGTAGCTTTTGTTTGCTATTATGTATTATAAATGTATCGAACATCAGTTACTGCTCATAAAGATATACCGTATGCCAGTCTGACTCATTCAAAGACAACGTCTCTAATATTTACACACATCAATCATACATAATGACAATCAAGGAAGTCGTAATAAAGAATTGGAAATATTGCTGGTAGATTTAGATCTGCAGTATTTGCTATAAAACAGACAGTATTACTTACAAATGACAAACGTCATCAACAGATGTCATAGACAGTCTTTGAAAAAGATTAAAGAAATATTTGAAATGCTGGATTTCCAATCAGCTGAACGTGTTTCAGTTCTGTATGAATGCGAGTATATGCTATAAAACAGATACTTTTACTTTAGATACGACTAACGTCATCATCAAGTGTCATAGTTAATTCCAAGAAAAGATTTAAGAGATAATTGAAACGTTGGATTGCCAATTAGCCGGTGTAAGTTCATTTTTGGTGTGAATGTTGACCAATTGACTTACGCATCTTTTCGCAAAGTGAACCTTTTGTCTTTTTAAAAAATATATTAATTGTTTCATGCAGCACAATCATATATAATTGCCAAAATGGCATTATACGCTTACGGCTTTAGAGTTGCATGTATGATTTCGGCAATGATCATGTTTTTTACGGGAGTAATTGGAAATACACTTATTATCTGGACCATTTCTCGAGTTAAACGCATGCGAACCTTACAGAATATGTTAGTTGCGATATTGGCTGTCGTTGATCTGTTAATCAGTGGATATTTGTTACCGTTCAGCATGCACGTTCTAGTGACGAACGCAAAGCCACATCGGGAACAATGTCGTTTTCAGTCAATCATTACTGCATTTTTATTTTCCTGCAGTATACAATTTATAATGTTCATAGCATTATCGAGATACTTAAAAATTTGCCAGACAAAGATGTACAACCGTTTGCTCAGTGTTCGAAATATCATTATTGCATCAGTTTTTGTTTGTTTTGCTGCTGCATGCTTTGCATCGGCACTGTGGTTTTACGAATTTTTATGGACATTTGAGGAACCAATGCATGCATGTATATTCGACAGGTACGGTTCTGTCTCTTACTCCGTTACGTTTATGGTTATTATTTTGGCGATACCATCACTGGTGACAGCCGTGTCTTATATTCTAATTTACCGTCATATCAGTAAGGCACGAAGACAGTTGTATAAGAGCTGGAACAATGGTCTTGCTAAAAGAAAACTCATCATTGAGCAAGCCGCAACAAAAACACAATTTGTTGTTTTCATTATGTACATGGTCTTGTACTTTCCATTTTTCATAACAGCGGTTGGAGGTGACCGAACAGATTACCCAGATGCGATGCATACATTGGCGATTCATTTTTGCTATTTGAATAGCTGCATAAATTGTATTCTCTACGGATTTTTTAACAAAAATATGAGACGAGGATATTATGAGGCCTTACCATGTATAACGGCGGCTCAGGCTAATAGAGTTGTCCCTACCGTTTCTGGAATATCTACTCAAATTACACGCCAGGTTTGACATACACTTGTTAATTCACAACAGATATTGTATATTATATTGATATAGTCTAAAGTAAACTCTATTTTGTAACTTTTGATATCAATATCGTAAAAATAAAAGAAATTAATCAATTCGGTCATTATTTTCAATTTTGCAATAATGTACCATAAATTAATTCATCCAGTACTTTTTATTTTAATATGCATTCTCGGGCGCGACAATGTGATGTCATTTTGTCAGGTCTATTATTAATATGCTCTCAATGACCGTATTTCATATGTAGATATTTTTACAGCAAAATAGTCATTTTTTAATTTTTATGTGAATGTAATGTAAAACAAGGAATTCGAAGATACCAAAGGGGGAGACAGAAATTTGTAATTCTGAACAGACAAGACCATGGCCAGCAAAATGAAATTATAGACAAACATAGAACACACAGCACTACTCTTATGACTAAAGCTGTAGTAACAAGACCCCTAAAAAACAAGGGTGAGTTCAAGTGCTCCGGAAGGGTAAGCAACTCTGCTCCACAAGATGCACCCGTCATGTTATTCAGTAGACAAAGCAGATGTATAGTCACAATCGATATTAGTTACAACCGGTATAGGAACGAATTTGTAGTCACGACAGTGTGAAGATATCCATTGTCATTTGTTAAATGGATATTTCGTACCGGTCAACCAAATAATGTTAGCAACCGAAAAATTTCAGGAGTGATGACTCTTATGTTTCCCTGAAAACATTAGTAGCTCAGTTGCTTTCTTGTCAGCTCCAACTTTCTATCAATAAAATCCTATAGGAAACACAAGCAATAGAGTAGCGTATCAACTGGAAAATATGCACTCCGTATGCAGGTGCGGCTGGAATATTGCTAGATATAAAGGAAAGTTTACAATGTAAAAAATCAAGGTCAACTTTCTGTCGTAAAGATCTATTGTTAACCCGCCATTACTGTCAATATATCGATGTTTAAGTCTAGGAATGAAGCAGACCTTTTAGTTTCTGAAGTATCTTGGATTTCAAGTTTAATGGGATAAATGCGACCAACATAGTAACCGCATTTTGAGTTATTCTATGAAAGGACATAAATATATAAAGCGGAACGTAAAACCAAAGTATTGAGCCAACTTTTTCTCTTTTCTCTGCATAAGGATTCGCATGAAGTCAGCTTTATACGAATAAAGGAATAAATCGGCGAGAAGGGATGGAAATTTGGTCCCTTTTGGGATACCCGCATAAGGTCGGTGGTCCTCAAACTGACAAACCTTATCGCGTGCGATGTGAGATAAACAAAATATTTTTTGTATGGTACACAGTACGTTATTTTAACAATTAAACACAAAAGCAATGACATCCACTGGAGAATAGGTTTCTGGCTTCGGACAGACATATCAAGTATGAGGCGCGATATCCATTTGTGAACGCTAAACCCCCTAACCTGGGATAGCAACAGAACAAACCTTGATTACCAACTCCATCAGGTTAAACTTTTGAAGCCGTTACATGTTACGCAGACAATTTCAAGTATAAGAGACAAAATATTCACTATAATAATTTTTGATGCAAGTTATGCAAGTTATTTTTCAAACCTTAACGTGCGATTTGAGATAACGAAACCTGTTTTTGTATGATACAAAGTCAGGCTCGAACTCACGCCGTATAACTGATAGGCTACAGTGTTCTGTACAGGTAAGTTTAAATCAACTACATGTACCTACACCACTCGGCCAACCAAGTCCATATATATATATAGATGTTTTTTAAGTAACTGGTAAGTCCTTTACTTGGTTGTGTTTACATTTGTGAACTTTATTTATAACATTTCCATAAAAGTTAAGGGTGTGATATCTCGTTCCTTTTTAATTTTCTGAATGTGCAGCCAAACTTAATTATTTATGTTCTAGTAATATTTTTAACTAGATTATAATAAGAAATCCACTACTTAATAATTTTCTGGTAATACAAAGATTGTTCATTTGAATCTAGAACATCACTAAAAAGACGTGGAAAATGAACAAAATGGGAAAAAATACAGTATGAAGGTGCCAAATGACGTCCTGTCAAGGTTGGGGAAAATTTTAAGGAATGAGAAAAAGTCTCTCTTATAACATATTTAGGTTTGATTTTACCTTCTGAAACAAAACATTTGAATTCAGAAAAAGCTGATTTCCTTTTGTTTATTAAAAGTATGTTCTCTGGGACATTAGTTAAAACTAAGGTAAGTATCATGGTTTAATCTTCGATATAGATATTCTATCAGTACAACAAGCAAATTCGACAAAGGAACCAGGTGACGAAGTTGAAATGGAGGAATGATCCTTAAGTCACTACAAGCCTATCCCAAGACAGACTAAAACAGAATTTGAACACTGAAACTCAGTAATAATTTTAAAATCTCAATTCAATGATAGAAGGCAATATCCTTATTATCGTTATAAAACTGAGACGTCATCCGTATCCCTATCTTAAGTAGTTTCTCAAAATTGAATTAAGTAATTTACATTTGTAGCCGTTTAAGTCGCCCCAAAATAATTACATGGAAAATATCTTTCCTTCAGCGATTTTCGTCGCAGCCGAGAAAAAAAGACATTAATGTTTTATCACGATGTGTAAACCAGCTAAACCAAAACAAGACGCCTATTACTTTCAAGTTTGGAAATTTCAGATTTTCATTTCAGGAACACATTGTAAGGAAGCACTACCGAATCGTGGTTTAACTTTGTCATCACTTTGCGTGTGTCGTCGGTATGGAGGTATTTCAGATTTTGACCTTTTTCTGAAAAACCACAGAATAAATAAATTTAGTGTAGAACACCCATGTGAGAGATCAAAATTGAATAGTACAAAGAGACATGACATAGATACAAACAAATGATAAAACGAAAGCAAATGGAGCAAAGGCTTGGAATCCGCGAACTCCTTTACAAATCATCCTCTGTCTTGCGTGCTACACCCGTTGTTGAATCTTTAAACCCTTATCTAGGTTAACGTCAAACCGAGAAGAGGTCAACCTTTTTTTGTTTTGCCAGTAACAGGTCTATATAAAGTAAAGATTCATCAGTGATGTTGATCCGTGAAAAATGGTAAGACATGACAAGAACTTAAAAGGTTCGATTTTAAATATTTTTAAATAATCTGCCTAAGCCCCATCTGGACAAGGTTCTGGTCAGCATTGAAGATCTATCCGTATGTGAAATAGCATTCCCTCTATCTCATGATATTCTATGAATAGTTTTAAACAAAAGGAAATTTTTGGTCCCAAGCAGACTCTTCTTGAAATATGACATCGGTGATTGTAAGATACGATGTTTATTTGATTGTAGAGTTTCCTGAAAAACAAATCTTTTAAAAGTTTATAGACATAAACGATTATTTCAAATCAAGTTTTCTAAACGAGTGTATAGCACAATTCAAGTTATTTAATGCACCATTCGAAGGATAATTCAGCGAAAACCAAATGATTTTTAATCTAGCACGGTTCTTTCACAAGATGAGTTTTACTGTTGGATACCAACTTCCTGTTTTACAGAACTTGGACCTTAGCAATTACACAGTGCTACATAACGTTTCTCGTCAACCTTTCCACAGTTTTTATAGATCCAAATAAGTTCAGGGAATCATTGAAACATCTCAATGCAGTATTGTAAGGGATGTGTTATTTTGGGGTCTCTCTTTTACTTCCTGCCTTAAAATTTCTAATGTATGACAATTGCGAGTCGGGTTATACATGGCACGACTACGCATGCAATCTCTTGTTTAACTTGACACAGGCATACATTTCACAAATGACAATGGATACCTTCCCGCTGTCCTGACAACAAATCCGTTCCTATTCCGGTGACTTTATACCGGCTTTGTCTATTGAGTAACACGAAGAGTGCCACTAGTGGAGCAGGAGCTGGTAACCCTTCCAAATAACCTAACCTCATCCTAATATTTGTAGGGTTTGTGTGCCTTCGATTTGATTTTCACAATGTAGTGTTGTGCGTACTATGTTTGTATTTCGATTCTTTTCTGATCACGGTCTTGTCTGTCTTTTGATATATATAGAATATAGGACATTTTGTATCTAGTACTGACTTTATCACGGAAAATATTCAGTGAGCCCGTAGGATAAACTGAATATTTTATCGTGGTTAAGTCAGTACAAGATACAAAATGTCCTATATTTTTTTTAACTGTAATTTTAAATAAAAATATTATCGAGCAGATAATGTCACATTTTACATCATTTAACACAAGATCTACTTGATTTCAACGTATGACAACTAGATGTCGTTCGGTTTTATGAATGACGTGGGATCTATTTCATTCATGAAAAGACGCAAATGAAGACAAGAACGCGACGTAAATGCTTGACAACGTGACGTATACTTCACAACATTTCGATAATTTTTTTACGAGTGCCAGTAGACCTGTACAGGAATTATCGGTCAGTACAGATCAAAGGGAATTGCTGCAAATTACCGATAAAACGATTGCTGTCTACTCCTTTGGTAACTTGGAATTATTTTTGAAAAAGGAAGAAGCATAACTTACAAAATCTAACATGGACATTTTGGCTTACCTTTAGGGTAGATTCAGCACATAAAGTTGTGATCAAGATAAAAAAGTAACTTATAGGAAAAGTTAAATGGATGTCAAAATAAAACTCCGACCTATGTTAGAAACCAGTTTAAATCGTTCTAGCTCTATTAATAACAAGTCCAGTTAGAATACCAATGCGAGAGATCAAAAGCGCATAGTCCAAAGAGACAAAACAAATTTTAAACAAACTAAAAAATAAAACGTGAACAAAAATAACAAAAGCTTGGAATCCACGAACTCTTTTATAAAACAGGAGTGGAATCAGGTTTTATGAGGGGAAAACATTCCTTGTTTTGCGCGCAACACCCGTCGGGGGTCGTAAACCTCAAATCCGGGTAAACGTCAATCCGAGAAGAGGCCAACTTATATTTCTATTACCGATAACAGGTCCATAACTAGTTTAGATACACTGATACCATATGGTTAAGCCAATTCATGATGGCGACCATAAAATTTAAGTAGGGACGACTTCAACCTTATTGGGTGTATCCTTGTTGAAGTTATTTATTTGACAACAACAATGCCCTCTTCAGAAAATCCTGTATTGAATCAACTGCGACACATAAACCCCGTATGCAGGAAAAGCAGGAATATTGCCACATAAATATGGGAAGTTTACAATAGGAACAATGAAGTCATCCCGTTTGTGGTAAATCGTAGAAACAAGTTTACCCTCTTGATCATTTTCGAGGAATAAATGTTGTCAATCAAAAAGTCCTGCATTTTGACATTATCACCTTCACTGTATTTATAAGCACAAGCGGTGCGTTCTCTTACAAAGACATCTTTTTTACCTAAAACCAAATATTTATATCTTGGATTTCCATTTTGTTTAACCAAACACTGATATATCAATTTTTTTAAGATGGTCTTTAAGTTGTGAATGTGAAACGTTTGAATACACAATATTGAATCGGATTTGAGGTAGAATAAAAGAGCCACACCCGACTCATCTTCTGTGGTGTCAATACCAAATGGAGACAGAACCGATCTGTAGTTATTGAGAATCTCTTCTTTAGAAAGTAAAGATGCCAGATCTGATGCATATTCTTTGGTGTCAATACCAAATGAAGACAAATCCGACCGGTGGTAACGAGGATCTCTTCTTAAGAAAGTAAAGAAGCCAGATCCGACACATTTTCTTTTATATAAATACCAAATGAAGACAGAAACATAGTTGTGTCATGGTTGCCTATGCGACATCCATCCACCAATTAACAGACGAAATAAAACTTCTTCAGACCCCATTACTGTCTGACAACCACTGGACTACAGGTTCCTGGCTTGGGACATGTATATTAGGTATATGAAGAATTTAAACCAGTTTGTGAGCGCTCAACCCTCCCCTAACTTGGGACAGTGGTGTGACAGAACAGCAAAAAAACCAACGCGATTAATATCAGTTGAAATGGATTTAACACTTGATATTTGACACTGAAAACCAACGACAAATACAATTAAAATTATAACATGGTACAACATAAGTGTCTCGCAGTTGCTGTCTGCTATTCAAAAACCCAAAAACAACCGTTTAGTAAACCCAGACTTCCTGGCGCACCTTGAGTTAGTTGACATTGCTATCAATATAAATACCAAGAAAAATCATATTTAAAATTCAATATTAATGATATGACGTTATCTGCTACGGGTAAATTTATTAAGATTAATTTTAAGACCATCTTAAAATTTACAAACTTTATTTACCACCTTTCAATAAAAAGCAGAATATGATATTCCATTTTTCGTCAGATGATTTAAAATAAATCCAAATTATAATTATTCAAATCTGAAATGAAGGTGATTTCATACATTTTCTATGGGTTGATGTAACACAATTTTAGCATCGAAATTTAGAACTCATTGTCAGTTAATGATTTTATTTATTTTAATATTTTAGTTTACCAAATAAATTTTCAAACCTTTTGTCCACATTATTCGTCTAATGAACTATATACAAAGAGCATATCGTAAAAACGGTTGACTTTAGTAACCAACTATGTGATTTCTGTAAACTGACGATTTTTGCAAACAAACAGACAATCTTTTTCATCATGCCCGTAGCCAGAAATTTTCAAAGGGGGTTACATCGACTCGCGAAGCGACCTTTACGGCTTGGGGTCTGGGGAATGTGGTGCAAAATCCTACAATCTAGACATTT
>JAULBM010338533.1:0-12691 GCA_032357055.1 Geukensia granosissima
TTTATGTAACAAAATAATATAAACATATTACTGATTTCAAGAGTTATCTCCCTCAACCCAGGTTTACCACCTTAAGTGTTAAGGTATCTGTTAAAATGGTGATAAATTTTTTATAATTTTTTTAATAATAAAGAGGAACTAGCGATTTCCTGTATTGATTCTAAAATTTGTCATGTTTCTGAGTAAAAAAAAAACATTATCTGTAAAGCTGTTTTAACTATCAAAAGTTCTTATTTATAGTATTTTCCGAAGTTCACCAATCTTTTTATTATGTAAATTTCTTCTAGAAAATACGGTGTCATATGATATTCTGACCTCCCCTAAAAAGTTACCCCGGGGTTAATTTATCGTATGATATTTTGACCCCGGGGTAAGAATATCATATGATATTTTGACCCTTGGGGTCATGATATTTCGACCCCCCTTATGAAATATTGACCCCCTATTTAATATTCAAGTGTTCAATTATGGTCCAAATACCTTAATATTGCTATCTAGAGATTGTAGTTGCTTTGTTCATACATGTATTTTCAGATCTTTTAGAAAAACTGAGTGTCAGTGTGTCATAAAATCTTAAAAATGCCTGCTCACACCATTCTACCCAAAATAGGCCAGAGAAGCAGTCATTTTTTTTAAAGAATGTGGTTTAATTAAAGTTGTGAATTTATTTGATATTTGCAATTTTTAAAATCATCACAAAATATTTGTTTAACATGCTTGTATTATGAATTATTTTAATAATATGACTCAAGTTTTCCTTATTTGCCCTTTCTGAGTTATTCTTTTTACCCTTTCTTAGATATTCTTATTTGCCCTATCTGAGTTATTCTTTTTTTGCCCTTTCTTAGTTATTTTTATTTGCCCTTTCTGAGTTATTTTTATTTGCCCTTTCTGAGTTATTCTTTTTTTGCCCTTTCTTAGTTATTTTTATTTGCCCTTTCTGAGTTATTCTTATTTGCCCCCTTTCTGAGTTATTATTCTTTGTTCTTTCAGAGTTATTCTTAGTACTTTCTCAAGGGTAAAAATTTGATCTGATTTGTTATAATGCGACTGAGCCCATTAAAGTTTACTTTATAAATGGTTAACAAGATAATCACCCTAATGTGTATAAATTATCATATTATCAGTGATCAACACATTATTTCTCATCTAAGTGCATAAATCACTCAATAAAACAACAAAATTATAAACAAAGATAAAAAACTCAACCAAAATTATCTCCCTTGTATCACATGACTGTTGTCATGACAACCTACCTTTCTTGGCAGGAGCCTTTTCTTCTTTTTCTTTCTTCTTTGTCTTGTCATGTTTTTCTTCTTCTTTGGCATCTTTGCCCTTGGGGTCCTAAATTAATTCATAAATGATTAATTGATTGTTGCTTAATGTCCTGCGGCAAATATTTCATGTCTATTGATTAGTGATGATGATTATACCCTTCATTGTACTAGGCCTGCACACTGAGACAGATTTTTAACATGCTAGCTCATGAGAGCAACAGTTAAGAGGATGACATGACACTTTACCCACACAGATTATTCTGACTCAAGGCCAACCAGTCTTTTTTCTTACTCTTAAATCCTGTGTGCTGAGCAAAGAGCAAAAAACCAATTTCAATGTCTTTGTTTTGACCCACGCCAGGATCAAACACACAACATTATGCACTCAATGTGAGCATGCTAACCATTACACCACTAGGGCAGTAATTCATAAATGTAAACTTTGCTTTTAACTACTGTACTACATGTAAATTAATTCCAAAATGTAACAAGATAAAACTCAAATTTAAAATTGTCTAGTAAAAACAACGCATAAATGGATCTCATCATCTCAACCTCTCTGAAAAATTATCCAAGGATTCCCAGTAAAGTGAGGATCAGCAGTTAAAAAGAATTTTTTCTGTTCTTTGCCTTTTATGGGTTGGCTGAAAATGTTCAATGGCTATCCCTTATCTCAACTGAGGGTGTCTTTGTTCCCCTTTTGCCCCTCAAATAAGAATAAAAATTTTAAAAAATTCCCTTGCCAGCCTCATTTTAGGGTTTTGTGTAATAAATACTGCCTCACCCTTATTTCTTGTAAAAAAACAGGGGTGTAACGATATACCGATATATCCATATATCACGGTACATTGTATTTGTAAACAAACCCGGTACACCAGTACAAAATCCTTGTTATTGATATTTTAAGTATGATAAACATTTTGACAGTTTAACATCTAAACCCTTGAAATTAGCTGTTGTTGACATGACAAGTAAAATATATGACCAAATAACATACTTTTTTACATAAAGATTAAGATTTCTGGCTCATAGATCAATATTTTAAGAATAACAATTGAAAAGGAAAACCATGAAAGGCAAGAAATGAGAAGACGGTACGTATCAATACGTGTCATAATACGATTTTTCATTAACGATACTCATTTCTACAAAAAAAGGTCAAAATCCCTACCACCTTCATATTTTCAAAGAAAAATGGCATAAAAACAAAGGAATTAACATTGCAAGGCCTTATTTTCTAATAACCAAACAGTTAAAGTTACATGTCCTTAATTTTAACCTTTTTCTTTGCAGAGGCTTTGTTTCCCTTAGTTCTATCTTTCTCCATGTGTGACTGACTTCTGACACTCGGAGGTCTGTCTTTAGATCCATCCCGCCTACTTCCTGGAGGCTACAAATAACAATTCCAAAACATTAAAAGATCAGCAAGTACATGATTTGTGGTAAAAATGAACATCTTTGCTTTATCACCTTGTCTTTTAATTCCAACTACAATTTCAAAAATAGTATTGTTGAAAAACAATATGTCTAAACAAGGATATGTCACGAAAACAATAGAAAATGAATATTTAAGAATTCTAAAGCAACTATTAAGTTTCCTTATCTGTCTTTATATTCAATACCTTATAACTCGACAATAAACTGGTAACTTACGGACTTATTCCTTTCAGGAAAATCTTTCTCAGAAAAATGTCTTCTTCTTTCAACAACTTCTTCATGTGTTAGAGGAAAGCGTGATAAGATCTGGAAGAAAACCCCAAGTGGTTATATACTAACCTAAGACATCAACAAAATATTCCTTTCCTCAATAACAAATACAAAAATAGGAGAGGTGGCATGATTGTCCATGAGACAGCAAAACTTCTACAGGTTCCATTACGGCCTTCAACAATGAACCAGAGTCCATACCATAATGGAAGCTGTAAAAGGCCCCAAATGCAAATTGTGAAACTATACATAAAACACGACAATCGACCTAATCTAAAGCAAAAATGGTGAACATATAACAATAAATAACTAACAAAACAACAACAACCACTGGGTTTCAGGTTCCTGGCTTGGGACAGGCACATGAGTATGTGGTGGGTTTAAACGGTTTGTGAGCGCTCAACCCTCCCCCTTTAACCTGTGGGAACAGTGACAAAACACGAAACAGATAGACTAATACATAACCCAGTGGTGTACTTAACTCAATTAACATATTTTATTTGCTCAAGATACAAATTGGATAGGACACAAGTAAGAACATACTTATGAAGTCTTCTCTAGTTCTATTTTGTGATATCTTGTTAAAGTATTTGGGTTTTGAATACGGTCCTTGTGTTTGGAGTTTTGTTGTACGAATAGGGCGAAAATAAACACTTGTTTGAATTTCGACATTCCACGCTTTTGATAAAATAACTCATATACATATGCTTTTAATGAAATTTTAACATAGAGGATAAAACTTTCGTTTTATGAAAAATATACATCAAACATTTTTGGAATGAATTTAAATATCATTGAACATGATTATTTGAACAATCCAACTAGCAATTTATTTTGCAAATGTTTGTTTGGTACTAGTTGATATTGGAAAATTGAAATGAGTCAAATTCACCGACAGCATTAAGCTAGTTTCGACTACATCATAATATTTCTACAAGAATCCTTGTGTCAAACAAAACGATTTTTTGGTTATTGTTTTGGTCCGACATCTTGTAAACTCTTGACTTGATATGACATGAAACCCAAAAAAGGGTTATCCAGGTTCGATTTATCCAACGTTTCATGCTCTTCTCTCCAATCATAATTTAAAGTTATGTTCCTTACGTCAGACTAATAAAAATTTTTGACTGTAGCGTCTTTGTAATGTTGAACTAAACATAAATTGGAGGGTTTTGAATAGTCCTTATTTGAAACGAAACCTGCAACTAAATGAAGTTGGTCGAAACAATCTCTTTACTAAGTTTATAACTGGAGAGATATTAAACTTTCTCCTAATCTGATTTTGCAGGATTTGAACAACAACCGTTTTGCCAATATTAAGCAATTTTCAATACAGTGTAAATTGTATGCAAAGGTAAATGTCGCACTATTTGAAATATTTTTTATTCAATAAGAGGGGTGCAAACTATTTGTGTTATTAAACCATTTGCTGTTATATGCTATCAAATACCGATGTAGATAGAGTCGCTCTTAATTCTATTATTAGTCTAAAATCACCAATAAGATTATTTAGTTTGTCCCGATTATCTGTTGTACTTAATTTGGAAATTCGCAGGACAAAATATTCCTTGAGCATCACAATAACTATTGTTTTTTTAGTTTTTTTCAAGTTTGGAAAGAGAAAACAATAAAAAACAGAAAAATTGTAGAAAAAGCAAAAAAAAAAAAAAAGAAAAACAAAAAAAAACAAAAAAAACAAAACAAATAATTATTATTTAAAACATGCGGAGCGGTTAAGATAGAGGTTATCAGTTATGAAAAATAGAAACTTAAGATACAATTATCACTTTTATTCCGTCTAATACCGGAACGATAATATTTCTAAAAAAAAGAAAACCAATAGTTTGTAGATTCAGGAGTTGATGCAAAGTCGTATGATAAAAGCAAATAGTTTTCTGTTCGGCTGTTTTCTGTTGACGAAGTTTCCGCTAATGAAACAGTTACAAAAGTCTGTAAAAAAGAAAATGCACAAATTATTATTAAAGTATAATAGAAAACTATTTAGCCTTTTTAGTATTATGTTGCCCCTTGTCCGGGTGTCTTAATTTCGTAAGTGTCATCTTTAAGGTTTGGATAAAAAAAACTCCATTTTTTAATGAATAATCACAAGGATCATGATCCTTTTTATATTAAAGTGTCTTACTTGAAGAGTTTATGTGCACTCTTTGATTTCAATACATTTCATAATTAGATTAATACAGACCCTGACAATAACTGCTTAAACTTTTCAATCTACTGTTCGATATAAAGAAAATGGAACACTATGATTTTTAAACATATTTCATATGATCTGTGTAATGAATCAACTTGAAATAAAACAAAATGGGCAAACTCAAAAATCAAAAATCCTACAGTTGGCATTAGTGATACATATGGATGAATGCATTGTGGCCTGTTGAATTATGACTTGTTTTATATCTCATTTTTAGACATGTAAGAATAAGTTTTGAACTTATTTTAACTCTTAGGATTATACATCCAAAATTAAAACAATATGAAAATAAGGCAATTAATTGTATGATTGATAATGCGATTTGTTGTTTATGTTTAAACCTGTTCATTATCAATGTCCTATGATCAAGTAGGCAAATCCTATGTTGCTAGCATGTACAGACACCTACAAATGTATAAAAATGCTCGAATGAGCAAAGATATCATAATGCATGTATCCTGAAATAAAGTTCAATACCAAAAGAATAATACCAGTACTTTTTATAAGTTTTATTTGGAAACAACAAAATGTTTGGTCTCAATCATGGCAGAAATAATATTGTGCTTATCGATTTGCAAAAATGTTTCCGTCTCAATTTATGATATCTTTCCCGTATTAATTGATTGCATATAAGTGATCAAGAAAATAATGTAAATCTAAAACGCAACGTAACTTACAATCAGACAGTGGCAAAATGTCAAACAACTTGTTTTCCCAAGGCAATTTGTTTGACAGTTGTGCTATAGGAAGTCCTTCTCTGATCGTATGTTACTGATCACCAAGTCATGTTATTGAATACGAGAAAAATCTCTCTTGCAATTCACGAAGCTTTTCATAAGAGTTCATATTGATTTCCTTTAGATTTTCCTAATGCTTTAATTTTTTTCCGTTCAAAATTTCTTAGGCTATTGCTTCTGATGCAGACAACTCTTAGCTTACATTGGACTTCTGTTTTAGATTGTTTTGGTTTTGATGCTTGTTCTTATAAATTTTCGTTATATTTTAAAGGAATTTCTAAGATTTTGACTTTCAACACTGCTGACGAGTTTTTAATCAATGAAATAGCCATAGAGTGCAACACATTGGTAATGATATTTTGTGAAACATTTATTCGTAGTATTATCATTTATGTGTATCTGTAGCAACCCATTCAAGTGCATTATTTTAATTAGTATTTTTGGATACATTTATTACTACTAATTGGTGTATGTCAATGCTGGTAGATAGACCCATGACCATTCTTATCGCAGTTGGTAGAAGTTTGTCCCTGAATGAGTCAAAACACAAATACGTTAGAATACTCCGTTTAAAATTGTCAATGACTCCTATTTGTTTAAATTGTTTATTGTCCTGATGTTTGTGTTTATTAATTCCTTTTGTATTATTAACCGGTTTACCAACATTTTTACATAGAGCACCGTTGAAGAGTTGTCACTCGACGAAATGATCATACAGAGCATGAATGTGTTTTGGATTCATTTATTCGACTAACATTTGTTTCCTCCATTACTTTTTTAAAATAAATAAGTATATTGCTCTTAAGCAGCATTGATACCTGGAGTAAAAATAAAAAATGATGCATTTGATTGTATACTTTTTACTAATTCAGCAGACACTTATAAAACATACAGCGCAGTACATCAGATCTGAAGAGATTGATTTGTAATAGCAATTTTCCCTAATATATGATGCATAATTTGAAACAAGATCATTAAGAAAGCGTTCGTTTTCTTGACGGCTGAGCTAAGCAATATACAAATCAGTACATTGCAAGAACTTGGACTTAAATAGCAAATCACAATGAAAACTTGTATTAAATGTTCTTGAGATTTCATGTCTATCAACCTGTTGTCTTTGTCCGGCCCTTCGGTTTTCTTTCGACTCCTCTTTTAGATTGACATCCCTAGGTCAAAGCTTCTGCTGTCCTACCAAGTGTTGCCCGTGAGTATTCACCAGTCCAATTATCATACTTGTCTGAACAAAATTATCTAATTATACTTACTGTATTTGCAAGGAGATCAACACTGTTTCACTGTACATTCTCACTGAGTATGTGTATGAAAAAGTAAATTCTGGTGTATTTTTTTCTTAAAGAAGTGTCATAACTTGGTATTTTTTCTTTTAATATTTTAGTATTAACTTTATATATCCAATTATATATGTCTTTCTTGTAATCACAGACATTTTACTTTTCTCTAATTTTTCTTTTAATTAGAAATTGAACTCTCAAAAGGGGAGGTAACGCTATCAAATTTTCTTTACAAATAATGCACTATACCTTTGAACATTTTGTTTGGTACTGCCTAAACTAGAACGGTGCCCACAAAATATTATTGAATTTTTTTAAAACATATTATAAAATGTTTTATTATAATTTTTAGTTCGAAATGCTATATACTGGTCTTTCTATTTGCAGAATTGTGTATTGTCCCTATATAAGCTTTGTAAATTAAGCTATCTTTTACCAACAAAAATTCGAAAACCAGGACGGTAACATGTATATATTTTATGCTGGAAAAATTGAACAGGGTTTATATATCCTGTAAGGAAATATCATTAACATATTGAAGATGCCATACCTTATTTATGAAGTACATCAAAGGAAGCGTCTCCTTTGATTACAAGGCGTTCTTGCTATTTCAGCTATAAAAGGTTTCAATATCAACAACTTCAACCACGGATTGTAAAATTAACTGCATAAATCAAATATAACTTTACAATGAGACATACGGATTCATTTGATTACTGTTTAAATTAATGTAGACAGTTGAATTTCAGAGCTGCTTTTTGGTTGGATATTTAAATTCAGAACATATAAAAAACTTTCATATATAAAATGTTTGCTGTGCCTTTATTAGATATTGTGCTTTGTCTTTAGGGTTTTTCTCATATAATATTGAACACTACTTTTATTGGTAATTTCCTTGTACTATATTCTAATCGTTCATTAGTTAAAGAAACTCCCTTGATCAAACACACAAACTGATTATTATATGTTGGAGAGGTAAATTATAAGCGTGTATTGTTAAAATAGATACTGATATGAGCCGAATTCTGTATACAGTATGACTGCACCATAACAGTTTTTCGATTAATTCTTATTTAAAAATCAAATTTTATTCGCCACAACCACTCATTCAGCCTGAGAGATCGTCAAACATATTGTCAATAAAGAAGTTCGAACTGGTTATTCAACACCGCAGCACCTATATTATTGTGCATTTCAGACGACTTCTGTATAGTTGAGCTTGTTGTCTTTGTAAAAGTCTTCGATAGTCTTTGAAAACCGTCTGTGTTGAAGCAAACTTACTAGAAAACTTGTTGAATGATATGTATGATTGAAAACTATGACGATCTGAAAAAAAAAATTAATTTCCGATGTATTAAATTCGGGAAAATACGCTGTGTGTTTATATCGACAATCAAATTACGTCTTAAAATTTCGACAAAATTTTCTCAATTAATTTCTACAGACGAATGTAGTAAAAATATTATGTATCATAAGTGTATAAAAAACATTTACATAAATCTTTTAATTTACGTATTTACGATTTGGAAAATGTTATTTATTATGCAAAGAGGTTTTGCTCAAATACAACCATGACAAAGGTAGTGGAATTAAAGAAAAATTTACAATTAAAAAACTATGCGTTATCCTTCTTTGCGGAGATATTGTTTATAATAACATAGCTTTATATTTATAGTTAGAAATATATTATACTCAAACGTTCATTAATACACAAAGAAAAAGCTGAAAAACATACGTGCAAGAAAGGAATGATTACACAAAACTATGAAGTGTTGTTAAAACAATATGTTCATTAATTAAGCTGTAATAAAATATATTTTGCAGCTGGCTTGTCATTCTTCTAAGCGTTCCACCGTTTTGAAGTTCATGCACAATTTCTTTTGTATTCTTCTTACAATCACTTTTGTTAATTTACAGCCTTCGAACGCACGTGCAGTTTGCCCTGGCATGATGACGTTATGTAGGGATAAATTCAATTTTCAGAACACATTACAGTGTAGTTGTTTTAACGTAGATCTTAGTTGAATCAATAATTTTCAAATTACAACTTACGAATAAGGAATAAATATCATAAAACATATTGCACATTATTTAAACTTATTTGGATGGAAGCGAACTACCATTTTTGCGTTTGATTCCAATAAATGCTATTGTATCCTAATCGTTTAAACTAACAAAAATTTCGTTAAGACAGAGATTGATATGAAACAATAAAAAGTCTGGCAAGAAAGCCATAACTTTAAAAAATTAAGAAAAAAACAAAGCGATAAGCACAACTGGGTTGCAAGGAGTCATTTAAGATATTTATTATGTAGTAGGAAGAAACATTGCTCAAAACTGTAGAAATCTGTATGAAACCCAGAACCGTTCAATCATTTGTAATGACCACCAGATATTATGATTACATGTTAGAGTAATAACGAGAAGTTCCTTGTACCTTGTAACACGACGGGTGCCACTAGTGGAGCAGGAGTTGCTTTCCCTTCCGGAGCACCTGAACTCACCCTGGTTTTTGTAGGATTCGTGTTATCCCAGCGTTAGTTTTCAGTGTAGTGTTGTGTGTTTTATGTTTGTCTTTCGTTTCATTTTGTTGGCCATGGTCTTGTCAGTCTTCCGACTTAACGATTTCTGTCTGCCCTTAGGTATCTTTGAATTCCTTTTTTGTACAAAATACATGCTAGTCAATAATGTTTGAGACGTGAACGTGAAGGTTTTAATTGCAGCAATATATCAATTTAAACGTCACTCAAAATCACTTGCACTTATCAATAGTTTTTAGCCAGCATATTATGAATAGGGATTGATTGATTGTTGGTTGCTTAACGTCCAGTGGCAAATATTTCATGCATATTCAGGACGAAAAGAAGTTCAACAATCATCAATATCGAAAAAGGGTGGGGTGGGACACAACAGAACAACAGTTTTTGACTGCCACTGGAAAAATGGAGTGATTGGTAGGGACATAAAATTTAGTCTTTTGTAGCGGCACAAACCTACTCTTTTTTGAAAACTATAAAAGGGGTCTTTTACCTGCAAAGAGGGTGGTACTCTCCAAACAGGTCACCCACTATGGTCCACGGCCAGGCTGTAAGTACTATAACCTGATAACCCCCCAATGAGAGGGCCTCCCCTATCCGCCACCTGGGGTTTTCGTTGGGTCAACTGTGTGGGTCTAGACCTGGAGACCGCTCCGGTGAATAGGGAGTAAAAATGAGATCTGTCGTGGATATTTAATAAATATGTTTGGAGGCGTGAACAGTTCTATGTAGAAAATAATAACCGATAGTTATTACGTGCCATGTCTGTTTGAGAATTAATAGTAGTTTCCTTCCTTTATTTCGTGCTAAATCATTTATTTTTTATGATTTGTTTCGCTTTGGACGAATATAACTCACAAAAAGTTTTATAGTTAATTATGGAGTGTTGACTTAGAACCATTAGTCAATTTTCTAATTTACAACGTATGCTACTTCGTACAGTAAAAGCAGGCGAAGATAGAGCGTTATGTACAACTGGTAGTGAGTGCCGCTGCTGTCGGTGGGTCTGGTTGTCAACCACTTATATTCTCACGGGATGGTGTGGGCCCGACTGTTTGTGACTGCTTAGCAGGCAAGACAATTGATTCTTATGCAAATTAAACAATAAATATTTTGTCTGATTTAAGGATGTTCGATTGTCATGTTCAGCCATTTTGGTCAGATTTCGAACTTCTCTGTTTTTATTCATTTCATAGCATTGAATTTTTTTTCTCCAGTGATCTCCACTTTTCTTTTTATTATTTCATTAAACAATCTAAAAAATGGCAATTGAAAAATTTTCATTAAATTCTTGTTTTTCTTGTAGGGTTTAAATGGAAAGAACCTACTAAGACAAAACCTATTAAAAATCAAGAGACTATTTTCCCGCCAAATTGTCAAATATTTGTATCTCGAAATTGAGCACACTGACCCATCAATTTTTTCTTCTTATTTTTTCAAATTTGAAAAATCTTCAAACCAATCATAGGCGGTTGAAATCCTTGTTATTTTAATATCAGAAGGGAACTATTTAACTCAAGGTGCAACTCAGCAATTTTCATTCGAAATCGGAAAAGATTTGTTTCTATTCCCATGATTCCCTGGCCCATACTTAAAATCTAAATGATTATCCATTACCTATGTTCAGATATCTTGAAAATTTGCGTCCTGCTTGGTGTTGTATTTTGCACTGCATGAAGATTCTGATTTGAGTATTTTTTTTCACCTGTCACAATAACCATTTAAATTCCTGAGCTGACCGAATTTCTGTCTTGTCTGTTCCGTCTGCTTGCGGGCAAGATTTTTGAATGCAGTTTATAAAAAATTCAGCTAGATTAATAGTTTCAAAATACAAATGAACTAGTGTTAATTAAATATGTCTTGGGATTTTTTTCAATGTTAAACTTAGCTAGGTTATGTATTGACAAAATATCAGAGCAAGAGAACAAATTAAAAAAAATCACAGACCCAAAGGAATATCAAATGGTTCTTGCTTTAAATAACATAAACGTAAACAAAACATATTGATGTCCAGGAAAATAAAAATGCATGGATCTTCGGTTCTTGTGTTTAATCAATTAAAGTTACGCTCGATAATTAAGGATACTGGGAGTTTGTTATTGCTTGTTTGCAAATATAATTAATCAAATGTCATGGAAGTAACCATGTTTTTGTTACATATGTTATTTACCGAAATTCATGTGCTCCGTTTACCATGGAAATCCTCTGCTGTTTTATCATATTTTTATCTAGTTTGTATATAATTAATTCGTTCTTCTGCCAATAAAGTTCATTCACCAGTTTACCTATGGTGCACATCAGGTAGATGCGCTTGTAATATACGAAATAGTTCATTATTTAGACAATACAGTTTTCACAAATAACTTATATTGATAAATGAACGGACCAGGGCTTTCTGATTTTATTCTTAAGTAACAACATATCTATGTCGTCAGTGTGGCATTTGGGTTGTTATTCTGACTTGGGGCATGTGTATTAATTAACTTAACTTTATTTTAAATGAATTATCATCAACCTTGGTCTCATGTCCAAAAGACCATCGTGATCCTTTTATTTGTTTCCCAGCAAATGAAAACGAATGCTAACGTGTTACAAATTAACCTTGTGGACCGCAGTCTTTATCTTTAATAGTAAAAGCAAACAAAAAAATTTATAACAGAAAGTTTAAAAGACACATGAACTAAGTCAACAGAAACAAACTTTATTTATAGTCTTGATTTCATGCACGAAATACATGTATTCTAGAAAAAGCGATTTTAGTACATTGACCTCTGACATTCGATCATATCATAAGTGTCAATATACTAAATCAACCAATCAGATTAAGAACATACGCAAAAATAAATCAAATGAAAACAAAGTATTCTTACTCGATTAACTAGCATATTAAAATTAACGCATAGATTTAATTCGTTTTGACTCCTACTGA
>JAULBM010338544.1:0-12691 GCA_032357055.1 Geukensia granosissima
TTGATTGTTTATTTGAATATGTGAAAGCTTGTATGCATGGACACTAACTTGTCTTGTCTTGATACATGTAGTCTGTCATTGTATGTTTGTATGTTTTATGCTGTGCATGATTATTTTATGTGTATGTCGGTGTAAAAGCTCATTAGAGCTTGTGTTGTATGTTTGTATATGAACCGACGTTAAATAAAGCTTTTTGTATTTGTATTTGTATCTGTATCAAGTTCGATGTTTTATTTGAAATGTCGTTATATGCAATTGAGTATATGTTAAGTACAGTCCATGTGGGGAGACGACAACTCTTTATGTTTTTCCAGTAAATAGTGATAGTGCCCATCGGTATCTGTAGCCCTGTTAGCCCTGCACCGTGATGGTGTAATGTTAAATTGATTTCATAGTTTATATAAACCAAAGAAGCAGTGGTTAACTTTAGATTCATTAGGAACCGACTAAATAAAACTATAATCTAGTCATACTGTAAACGAAGAGCTTTTCTGAATTAACCTTAGTCCTGTACATAAGGAACAAACAGAGAATTACATACAGGCGAGCAGAGAGCGTCGCTACCGCATTACAGTAATTTTGTGGTAAGACTGATCAGATCAAATAACTTGCATGATACATCCTAAAAATGTCAGAATAAACAAGGTTGGAAAGACGTAAACTGTATCTTTCCAATATACATTACAGTATCCAAAAAAAGATCATTCAAAGCTGGAATACATCACATTGAGGACATTTGAATACGAATTGAATATTTCAATATTGTTTAACATTCCATCTACCCATTTTACAAAGTAATAGCAAATCCGAGAGACCCGATAAGGTGAAACATACTTAGCATGAACCCTTTATAAAAACCATTAACCATCAAACCATTTCTGATTTATAGAAATTGGAGATGTGGTATGATTATCAGTGAGACAGTCATCCAAAAAAATCCAAATTTCAACAACTTAACCTTAAGGAGTTTAACAGTGAAAAGGGACCCAAACCGTAAGACAAACTAATAAATTCACCGAAAATCAAATTTGAGGGCAAAAGATGTGACAAAAATTAGCCAGTTAAGCTTACAATGAAAAACTTGTAAAAACCACAAAACTACATCCACTGATTTCGTGTCCCTTGAGACAGACGCATAAAGTATGTGGCTTGGTTACTCATTTGAGACCGTTGAAAAGGGACATGATTATCATTAAAACCGTGATAATATTAGCACTCGCAAAAATTCATATTATGTAAAAAAATGAAATTGGGGATCCTACAACTTATTCAAGTTATTTTTGTTGTTCCTTGATTATGCTAGGTGATTTCTGATCAGAAATGTGGTTAAGATAAACGAAATCTACCGTTTTCAGCTATTTTTATTGAATAGACAGAAAGAGACGTCAAAATGACGTCTAAATGTAAGCAAATAGCCTCAACATAATGCATTACTTTGGTTCTATTTTAGAAAGATGTACCTATAAATTTTGTACACGTGAAAAATGGGCCTTAACGCCCCATTCTCAGTAAAAAGTTATCATATAAGCTTAGCTTGATAATACAAAGATTTATCTTGGAGGCCTGGAATATGTACACAGGTCTTGCGTCCAGTTTCACGCATGACACGTTTAACTTTTCCAATTTTATCTTTATTAAAATTTCTTGCTGCATCCGCCGTTGTGACGCGGGGAATAGGTTTTGGGTCAAGTATTACCTCCCCTGTGTGCATGAGCGATTCTACAGCACGGCCTTGGTTAAACATGACAGTAGGCACGCGGGGCACACCTGGATTGGAAATTATCCCGTTCATATACTGATCAGAATCCGGAACTGATTTGACGCGTTTCCCTGTGTGAACGATTTGATTCCGTTTTGAATTTCCGTCTTCGTTGAAAATTTTTTTCATATGGTCAAGTCTACTTTTTGCTGCAATGTCTATCCCCTCCCACTTAACTTTGCAAGGAACAGAGATTTGTCGAGGGGATACGTTACCATTAATCACAGATTTAATTGCACTGCATCGGTCTCGCTCGTAATTGTCAACAGATTCTGAAGAAGAACATCTTGGAATTTGTCGAGATAAATCTTTCGGAGCTAATGAAACAAATGAATTGACATGTTTCCCAGCATCAAATGAACGTCTCTTCGGGACAGATTCTTCGAATATTGTCTTAATATGGTCTTTACGGCCTTTTATAGCAATTTCCACTCCGTCGTACTTTATTCTGGATGGTACCGAGTTCAGTCTCGATGTTGTTGAAATCTTACCAACTTCTTGAAAGATTTTCTTCACGTGGTCTTTACGGCATTTGACGGCAATTTCTACACCTTCAAAAAGAATTCTGCTCGGTACCGATTCCTGTCTTGGAGTTGCTTCTCCGTTCATCAAATATTTTACCGAGCCATGTTTATCACGGTTATAATTGTCCATAGATTGTGAAGTCGGGCATCTTGGAACCGGTCTAGCGGATTCGATGAGTATTCCACCTTCATGTTTCAATACCCACTTTCCTATTGATCCTTTATTTTTCTCAGCAAAATCAACTCCTTCAAATTTGAGTCGGCTGGCAGGAACGGGATCACGAAATTTACCATGTTGGTCGAAACCTGGATATGGCGAAATCGGGGACATCATCCCAGAACTCACTGAAGATCTTGGAGTCAAAATCATCTTTTTGTTGAATTATTAAATCATTTTACCTGAATAGAAAAATGAGAGACAAATAACTTTGTAATTTTTAATTGAAATCCAGCAGTGTAAAAAAATTGGTTAGAAGTCATCTGACAAGCAGGGTTGTGACAACGGAACCAAATTAACAAGCAATAAATCACACAAGGACGGAGTGATTGTCAGGAATTATACTCTTGTCACAGGTTCCAAAATTCCCCCTCGAAGGAGGCAGTATTGAATTATTCCGTTCGGTTTCTTTGCCTGTAGCTAAACCCCCTGCTTAAGGGCCGACCGTTGGTTGTGCGAGATGTATAAATATTCGACAAACCCTGGTTTTGAAAGCCGGCTACTCGTTTCTCCACCAGGAGTAGAACCATTCCGTAAGGGGCGTAGTTCGAGTGGAATGTTTAAATTATCAACCCGTCCAGGACGGGAACGTTTTTGCCATGTGTCCCGTGTTTTGAGAATGCCACACTCTCAGCACGTTAAAGATCCCTTTGCATCAATTTGAAATTAATAATGTGTAGGTGACTAGGGATAAATTTCTCGCCACTACCCTAACAGTCCCAACCACTGCCCCCCTCTAGCAGGCGTTCTACCTGTGGGCGGAGAAACCGAACGGCCTTTTCTATACCTCTGTCCCCCTTTAAATAAAGATGGAAAATAACTGATTCCAAATTAATTATATAACATCCACAGCTTAGAGAGAAATTATTCAATGTACAACCCAGAAAAAGATGTAGATGTATCTTTCCGGCATATATTACATATGTTTTCTTTTAAAAAATTAATTTTAACTCACCTATCATTTTCAAGGTGGCTTTCAACTGTCGATGAAATGGTTCTTTATTGTGTGAATTTAAAGAACACTTTATATTCGAGCGTCTTCTATTGTCACCTCGTTACCCATTTTTATAATTGAAGAATGTATACGGTGCCTAGCTGCAACACCTCTACATATGGAATGCATGATATTGTTTTGTTTTTATCATCATACGTTTGGGAATTTATTCCTGATGCCACTATCATTTGCCGGATGACTTGTAAAGCATGAATGAAAAACTTACAAATTGGACACCAAATTTATTTAGTACAGTGTATATAAAAATTTACTGAATAGACGATACATCAGTAGAAAAAATGGGGGTCTGCAACTAGTGCCTAACTACAGAGGTCTTAGCTTTATGCTTAAAGAAATGTATTAAAGGCATGCATATTATACTTATCAATAGCCATTTGAATAGTTTCTTCTCAGTAAAGACTCAACAATGGTGTCTAGGTAAAACAGGGGAAATCAGAAAGATAGGTAATTCAGTGCAAAATCAGAAAGACTCACCAATAGTGCCTTTGTAAAATAGTGGGAAATCAGAGACTCACCAGTGGTGTCTAGGTAATATAGTGGGAGATCAGAGACTCACCAATGGTGTCCAGGTAAAACAGATGGAAATCAGAAAGACTCACCAATAGTGTCTAGGTAAAACAGTGGTTAATCAGAAAGTCTCACCAATGGTGTCTAGGTAAAACAATGGGAAATCAGAAAGGCTCACCAGTAGTGTCTAGGTAAAACAGTGTGTAATCAGAAATACTCACTAATGGTGTCTAGGTAAAACAGTGTGTAATCAGAAATACTCACTAATGGTGTCTAGGTAAAACAGTGGGTAATCAGAAAGAGTCACCAATGGGTTCTAGGTAATACAGTGGTTAATCAGAAAGACTCACCAATGGTGTCTAGGTAAAACAGTGGATAATCAGAAAGACTCACCAATGGGGTCTAGGTAAAACAGTGGATAATCAGAAAGAGTCACCAATTGGGTCTAGGTAAAACAGTGGATAATCAGAAAGATTCACCAATGGGTTCTAGGTAAAACAGTGGGTAATCAGAAAGACTCGCCAATAGTGTCTAGGTAAAACAGTGGATAATCAGAAAGACTCACCAATGGGGTCTAGGTAAAACAGAGGAAATCAGAAAGACTCGCCAATGGTGTCTTGGTAAGTAAATGGGAAATCAGAAAGACTGGCCAATGGTGTCTAGGTAAAACAGTGGGAAATCAGAAAGGCTGGCCATATATATACAAATATCTTCGAATTCCTTAAACAAGAGATAAGCATGTTTTGTTTATTGATTATTTTAAAACAATCGAAACAGTGCTGTATTGTGCTGTATTGTATTTAAATATAACATCAAATTTATAGAAAATAGAAACAGTATATTAAGAATAAAGCATTTTTATTTATCTTTGACTGCCGAATATAACTTCTCACATCTCACAGTCTGTATGAAATAAATTGACTCACAATGGGCTCGTGAATAACTAAGTAATAACTAAGTAATACAAAACGGCAAGTGCACACAGATCTAATATATTGAAATCATTAAAAAAAAATAGAATTAGAAATGAATTAAAGTAACAGAAATCTGACATTATTAGCAATCAACATTCTGGATAGTCATAAAATAACTCTTTCAACTGTACAAAAATATAATTTTATAAACGGGCCCCAATGTAAGAATCTTTCTAATTCATCTGATTGTACTGTAGGAAACCACTGGATAACATTGTCTGAAAAGTTACAAAATTACCATAAAATGCTAGGCGAAAATATCAAAAAGTAATCAGAATAAGAAAACTAGTCAGGGCTCAAATTTAAAAGATATCTCTCAACTGTAAAAAAAATACGATCACAAAAGGCTATAACAACGTCATCTGATTGTACTATAAAAATTAGATCTACATGTGGCGTGAGGAGTTAATATTAAGCAAGTGTTGCTAGGTGATAAAATGTACAATACAGCAATAATACAATGGTTTAGTTAAATAACATTGGTTAAGCTCAGCATCAAACAATAATAACTTAGATTGTTCTACAAACATTTAAACACTAAGGCACTCTTGCGAGCCTCTGTAGACTAAGAAAGTTACAGCGTAAGTTGGTTTATTTAGTATTTGAGTATCATGAAAATATTAAATGAAATAAGTAATCTCGTAATATGTTTAGTACTTGAGTACTGTAAAAGAGTTACTGCGCAATACTAGATTATTTGATACTTAAGTACATAAAACGACAATTTATCGCGTAATACTGGATTGTTTGGTACTAAAGAACATGAAACGAAACAAGTTATCGCGTAATACTGGATTGTTTGGTACTAAAGAGCATGAAATGAAACAAGTTATCGCGTAATACTGTATTATTTGATACTTTAGAAAATAAAATAAAACAAGTTATCGCGTAATACTCCAGATTGTTTGGTACTTAAAACATAAAATGAAACAAGGTATCGCGTAATACCGGATTGTTTAATACTTAAGAACAAGTTATCGCATAATACTGGATTGTTCAATACTTTAGAACAGTTATCGCATAATACTGGACTGTTTAATACTTAAGAACAAGTTATCGCATAATACTGGACTGTTTAATACTTAAGAACAAGTTATCGCATAATACTGGATTATTTGGTACTTCAGAACATAAAATGTAACAAGTTATCACGTAATACTGGATTGTTTGGTGCTAAAGAACATAAAATGAAACAAATTATCGCGTAATACTGTATTATTTGATACTTTAGAAAATAAAATAAAACAAGTTATCGCGAAAAACCGGATTATTTGGTACTTCGGAATATAAAATGAAACAAGTTCTCGCGTAATACCGGATTATTTGGTACTTAAGAACATAAAATGAAACAAGTTTTTGCGTAATACTTGATTGTTTGGTACTTCAGAACATAAAATGAAATAAGTTAACGCTTAATACTGGATTATTTGGTACTTGCGTTCCTTTGTACAATCAGTAGGAACACACGGAAGGCGCAATATTTAGTAATTTAAAAAAATAACCCGTAATCCAACGTTAAGACAAAGTTATTAAATCAGCCAATAAATTGTTCTTGTAAGAAAATAAAACTTCTCTAAATTTCAACTTATCTGGAAACAAACAGAATAGGCAACATATCACTTGACTTGAAAGCTGTAGTACAATCCTAGGCTGGTATCGAAATGTTTAATTTGTAGAGACACTTCGAATAACTTATGATTTACCGTAAACTTAAAAACATTATATACAACGTCGGTTGTTAACATAACGAATAATCGCAACAAATAAATAATTGTATATCACAACTTAGCGTAACAATTATATAAACAGCTTACAACTCTTATTAACATATCACATAACCTTTGACTGGTAATACAAAGATTTTGTTTGTAGCCCCGGTTTTGGTATACAGGTTTTCTGTCCACTTTGGCGTAAGACGTATTTCATTTTTCCCGATCTTCCTTTGTTCAAATTTTTGGTTGCCTCTGGTGTAGTAACCCGAGGGTTCGGACGCGGACTCATCATTACTTTTCCAGTATGCATTAGCGTCTCCATCCTATGTCCTCGACCTAACTCATAATTCGGATCACCTTCCGGTTTCACTCTTGGTACCGGTCGTGAAGATAATGGAATATGACCATACTCTTCAAATAACCTTTTCATCCTTTTACCCTTTCCGAGTTCGGCGTTTTCGCTGCCCTCGGGTTTAACGCGAGGAACAGCTGTAGGTTCAGATATAATGCCATTCATATAAAGTCCAGAATGAAGAATTGGTTTCATACGTTTACCGGTGTGAATTAAAGCTGTGTGTTCGGCCTCTGGTTTCACACGAGGTACTGGACGCGCGGAAGCTGGTCCAGAAGCGTAACTGTGGATTATTCTGTTCATTCGACCGCCTTTGCTAATTTCGGCGGTCTGTTCGCCTTCTGGTTTCACCCTAGGTACCGTAGGTGAAGGTAATGACTTGCCAAATTCATGCAATATTGTCCTCATACGTTTTCCTCTGCTAATAGACGCAATTGGTTCTCCTTCTGACTTTATTCTACAAGGAGCGGATTCTGGCCTTGGTGTGGCTTCACCATGTAGCAAGGGTTTAACAGAACCGTTTTTACCATGTATATAATTATCCACCGATTCTGTTGTGGGACATCTTGGGACTGGACGGGGAGAATCGAATGGTTTTCCGTCACGTCTGAATGCCCACGTCCCTATTGAACCTTTGTGTTTCGCGGCAATGTCAACTCCTTGAAATTTTAATCTAGCGACGGGAACAGGATTTCTGTAAGTTCCATTTTGATCGAAACCCGGATATGGTGAAACCGGTGATACAATTCCAGAAGTCACTGATGATCTCGTGTACACCATCGTTGGAAAATTGAATACCTGAAATAGACACAAAATATTTAACGTTATATACCTATCAAAGTAATCCAGCTGCGAGTTCTTTTAAAAGGTAATATACTTTAACTCAGGGTCGAAAGTAAAGTTAAACAATGGAATGGTCGAGCTGGTTGCATGTATTTCTTTATTTATCACTGAATAATATAGTTGAGAAATAACAGATCACCTTAACAGTCAGGAACAACAGTATTTTATGCATAAATCAATATGTTTTACGGCCCTAATTTGGTGATGTCGACTAATGTATTTTGGTAAATTGGTCTGATTTGGAAATTTTTTTTTATAATCGTGTGTTCCTCACATTAAAACTTGTCTTTTTGGTGGGAGGAGGAGGGTTAAATGTCTTTATAGCAACTAAAGATATGACTCGCGCTTTTTGTAAACCATATATTTCTTGAATGCATATAGTCTTTTTTTTCAGTAACTTTATTAAGCATTTTCCGTCATGTTACATTGTATTTACAATTTGAAACGACTATCATGTATTCATGGTATGAAGAAAATATGGTCGTCACTTGAGCATTGTACAGAGTGTCCAATATTTCATATTCATTGAATAAAGTTTTCTTTATGCTAAACTTTACAATGAAAATGTGCGTTATAACAGTGGTATCCATGTACTAAATTGATATTAAATTATATATTAAGGAACAGAGAAGGGTTTTGTAGGTTAAATTCCTATTGCGGAACATTGGTAGCTTAGTTTTATTCAATACATGCATAATAAGTAGCGATAAAACGCCTGTTATAGTATTAATCAATGACTTCGTATGTAATAAATAGGTTTAAAGTTTGCCAACGCGGTCAAGTGCGATAAGTTTAAATCTTGAAATTTGAAAGGAACGTTTCAAAATTGAATTCAAATTTACCGAAGGCGACAAACGCATGATCTTTTATTCAATCAAAATACAGAGAGAGATTGCAGAGGAATATGGAGAGAGGTTGATGAGAAAATTTAATTTAGATTTAGAAATGAAATAAATGCATATGAAATAGGATAATATCTGGCCAAAATCAAAGTATTGAGTTAATAAGAGAGCCAGCCCCCCCCCCCCCCGCCAAATAAAAAATATATACGAAGTGGAAATTGTGTGAACTTTGGTATATTTATTTTTTCTTGGCAAGGTGTTGTATTGTGTATGCTTTTGGTGAAATCTGACTAAATCACAAATATTTGTTAATTTTAGGGGGAGGCGACAGACACCACGGAATCCTGTGTCCTTGGCGTAGGAGTGGTAATGTCCACATCTGTTGATCTCATACCGACTACAATCGATGACAGACTACATAATATTTTAAAAACTAAAATCAATAGTATATTATTATTAATACTACCTACCTTCAAAAAAAGAGATGTTCCTCCATCTTCAGTACAGTTTGATTTTTTAACTGTAATTAGTCCATTAAATCCGATGAATTTCTCTTTTAATCCAGACTAATTGATTCCCATAGTACCATGACCGAGCCTTAATTAAATTCAGGGACTGTTTCAAAGGTTGCGTATTGCGTGCTGTCGTCTGCTACACGTTTTGAATTATATCAGTAAGAGATAAGACATTCTGTTACCTGATTTGTTGACATAAGTCTACAATTCGACCACCTTTATTGTAGGGTATTACGATTGATAGATCTATATGTGACAAACAACTTGTGTGGGTGTTATAACTTCACAACTACTCCTGCCCTTTTAATAGGACGTGGGACATATAAATTCAAAGTTGTTTCCGTGTAGGGAGAAAAACCCCGTTCTGTTCTAGGGACATTACTTGAAGAATCCTTTGCAACAGCTCGTAATGAAGACCAGTTGCAAAGGCTGAAGTTCACGTCCATACCAAAAAAGTTCAAATTTGGTATCATGTGACTACAAATTTCCCGACCAAGCTTGGTCCCTGATATAAAGTACCATTTGTAAACTAGTCCCATCGACAGTGTTGTGCCAAGTCTGAACATATTCTTACCCATATTATACCTGTATTGAAAGTAAACCATTTCCATTGCCATAGCACCTGTTGTTCAATTCCAGTTTTTGTAATCTTTGCTATTCTGAGTTTTTCAGCTTTTCGGTTCTGGAGAGAATTTGTGGGCAATGTAAAGTCCAGGTTCTCCTGTTATGTCTGCTGTTGTTCAGGCAAAGAGACTTTGTTTAATCATTCCTTAGTCTGCTGTCTATCTTCATAGAAGATTTGATGTGATTCTTGCTTGGTCTATTGTTCAGACCGAGAACAGATTTGTGTAACTCTTGCCAAGTATTTTGGTGCAATCTTGCTGATATGTCCAATAAACAGTCTTGAGTAATTGTTCGGTTCCAAAAACATATCTGTGTTTTGTCAAAGTGTTGCTGTAACAGAGGCATCTTTGTGTGATCTTTGCAATGTGCTATTGTTCAGTTGAATGTTTCAGAGACAATTTTATGTAATCATCGCTGGGTATTTAATGTTACGTCTCTAAATATAGTAAAATATAATAAATGTCTGGAATCCTAATTATAAGCTGATTAAGTACGAACAGAAAGTTTGGTGTATTCCTTGGCAGATCAGCTGTTGTTAATTCCTTGAATCATCACTGAGTTATGTTTGAAGAATGTTGTTGTGAAGTCCAAATAATCCTATGGAATCTTTGTTGAATTAGCTATTTTTTCCGCCCCAGAAATAACAGAACGAACATTTGTAATCCTTGCCGAAGGATGTTGTTCATTCCAAGAAAGAATTTTATGTAATCCTTTCTTAGTCTTTTGTTGTTAGATCCAGAGAAGGTATAATTCTTCTGCGGCCTGCTGTTGTTCAGATAGAAAAGGTTTGTGTCATCTTTGCACTGTGTCGGTAATCAGTTTAAGAACAATTGTTTTTTATCCTTGCCCAACCTGTCATTTTTTAGTTTCGGTGATATCTTTCTCAGTTTGCTGTGATCAGGGTCAGAAACAATATGGTGAAATCCATGTTAAGTCTGACATTGTTCTTTTTCAGAAAATTTTTTATAATCCTTACTTAGTCTGCTGTTATTCTATCAAGTACCAGAGCAGAGGCATATATCTGTATAAATGCATGATAAACATTACACCACCGAGGCAGTTCTTTGCCCGTGTATATCTGTACCTTACCCCGCATTTGTCACACAGATGTAGTGTCGTTGACATCTAGAAAAGAATTCCACTCAAACCGGTGCTAGGGGCTGTCATGAACTTACTGTGAGGTGCGAGTTTTTACTCCGTGTTGAAGGCCTCACTGTGACTTTGAGATGTGCGTTTTTTATTTGTGTAATCCTTGAATAACAAGCTGTTGTTTAGACCTAAGGACATCTTATGTAAAGCTAGCAGGGTGTTATTCATCACCGTAGATAATTTTGTGTTCTGCATGTGATTGGAGACAATTTGGGTAATCCTGACTCTGTCAGCTTTTGTTAAAACATACGATAAAATCTTGAGTAACCTTGCAAAGTCTGTTATTCAGCCCAGAGAAAATTTTTTTCACAAGTTGGGTAATCCTTCCAGTCAGCTGTTGTTTAATCCTGGGACTACACAGTGAGAACAGGGACGTATATTTAGATTTATATTGTTATATACATCCCTGGTGAGAATTACAAAAATTGTTTGTGGGTATGAAACTAAATAAATTATACTTATTAAGTATTACACCATAGTCTCTAGATTTCTAAATGCCCTGTTTTTCATGTGGTCGAGTGCAGATACTCAGACATTTACCCCATATCTTTTTATTTTCATATCTGTTGGTCAAATATGAAAAATATTTCCTTGAGAATGAATAACTTCAGATTCAGCAAGGCTTTATGAAAATCTATATCTAACACCATTAAAGCATATCCAAGAATATTTATATGTATACATATTGGTATAAGTTTTTGCAATTTTCATTAAATCTTCATTTAAAACTGACAAAATTGTTTCATTATATAAAATGCTTTTGTTTTATTCTTCAAAGGAGATGATTTTTTACATTTTTATAACTAAATTAAATGAACAAACCAAAACCTTGATAAATCCTTGAATTCAAAATTTTGACTAAATGAAACATGATTTATCTTACAACACTCATTTTATGGCCACCAAAGTTTCACAAACTCTTGCAACTGTCTGTAACAACCTTTTTAATAGTTTCCAAATGAATTTAATCAGATTGCCTGTAGTTTATCACCTGAAAACTCTAAAATCTCTATTTTAAGGGGTCATAATCAATGATTAGTAAATGTGAAATACACATTATAAAGCTTAACCTGTACTTCATGATACATTACATTGTGTTAAAGTTTGAAAAAGATTTGGTTAACCATACTTGTAATATTCTGGAAAAACTTAAAGTCCCCATTTTCCAAGAAAAACGGCCACACTTCATGAAAAATTTGTCAAATACACTTAACCTTTTATGGTACACAGCAATTATTCAACCTTTAAATAGATTTACTTGAAAGGTGCTTTAATGATTATTTGGAAACCAAAGGTGTGTTGACTGGATAGTTCCTGTATACCCCTGTTCATGCTGGATTATAAAACATAAAGCTTCTACTGGGTACATTGGCACAGCCTCTCAGTGCTTTTAATTATTTCCAATTACAATTAATATTTGGCTGATTGATTGATTGATTGTTGTTTAACGCCACATCGGCAGTTTTTAAACCTTATCATCCTTCCCCATCGCTATATCGACCTGTTGAACAGTTCAGTAAAAGTCGTATCGTAGCGAGCGCGTGAAAATGAACTTGACCCGAATATATCAGCGTTTGACCTGAATATATCAATCGATTCTCCCAAAGTTTCATCCAGTATTTTAAAGCATTTTTGACATCATGCTTTATTTTATTGAC
>JAULBM010338555.1:0-22724 GCA_032357055.1 Geukensia granosissima
GGTTGCATATAGCATGTAGATGTGCATGAAGGTTTCGGAGTTTGGAAATATTTCCAAATGTAAACAAGAGGCCCATAAGGGTTAAGTGAGCTTTTTTTCATAAATTGTGACATTATACTTTTTGGATTAGATTTTTAAAATTTCTATTTAGGTTAGGTGCATTCAATCAGCAGATACAAAAGATGCTTTCAGAATTCAGCTGCGGTTCCATTTTTGGTTAATTTCCTGGTAGTGTCAAAGACCTTTTCTGGTAAATTTTAAAAGTTATCAGATAATTTTTCTAGAAAGTTGACCATGAGGTATAATTCACAACATTTTGATTTCAAAACTTTAATTCCAACTTTGGTAAAATTCCTGAAATTACTCTCAGACTTCTATTTTTGGGGAATTTTACCTAGCAACCATATATTTTTGGAATCATATGCACATATTGATTTCAAAGAAATAAAATTCCGACTTTGGAAAATTCCTGAAATTACTTTAAGACTTATATTTTTATGGAATTTCACCTGGCAACTATATGTTTTTGAATCATGAGAACAATCTTTATAATTTTGAACATATAGATTTCAAAAAATTAAATTCTGACATTGCTGTAATTCCTGAAATTACTCTAAGATTTATATTTTTTAAATTTTCCTAGCAACGATATATTTTAGAATCATATGTACAATCTAAACAATTTGGAACATACACATTTTTAAAAAATGAAATACAGACTGAGCTTAAATTCTTAAAATTACTCAAAGACTTATATTTTTGGTAATTTTACCTAGTAACCGTATATTTTGGGAATCACATGAACAACCTTTATGACATTTGGAATTTTATGCATGAAACAGTAGATTGAATAGTTTTTGGAGGAACAAAAACAAAAATTATCATTCAGACAAAGCTTTCGATAAAATCAGACTTGGGTCGACAGCTGTAAAAAGGCGTTGCAGGGTGCGGGGATAGCTGTCGTTTCCGACAACTTGTGTCTAGTTTTGCATGTTTTAATAAAAGCAGCCCCTTTCTAGGGGAGTTAATTGTACTTGTAAATGTTTTAAAGGAAATCTAAAAATATAATCATATTCATGTACTGACTGTTGAGGAGTGGGAAATGAGGGCAAAATTTTTATGAGCTTTACACATGCAAGATCCATTTAAAACCTTTGAGATGGACCCCAACAATTTCAGATTGTATCAAATATATGATTAATGACTAACAGAATTTCAGAAATTTTTCTCTATTAAAAAACAATTACATGTATCATGACTGGGGTATTACATTCATAAAGTTTCCCCAGAAAAAATAATAATAAAACTGAGTGAAATTTATTTTTGCAATGCATTTAATAGATCTACATAGTGGTTTCCTATAAATCTACTCATAGCAGCAAAATTTGTATATCGATTTCATTATTTTGTCAAGAATTTCTTAAACTTGCTGATCGGGTGTCAGAAAATTTGAGGGATTTGCATGACTGAAACACATGAATACATGCCTAATCATTTTCAAGGATTAAACATACGTGTAACGTCTCCTTTCTATCCCAAGGATCGAACAATACCCCCTCATCATCCATCCCAAGAATTGAACATTTCATAACTTACACATCCCATGGATTGAACAATACGTCCCCTATCCTCCCAAGGGCTGATGACTGCATCCCTTATCCATCCCAAAGGTTAAGCATTACATATACCCTACAGATCCCCTGATCAATATAACACCCCCTTCATATCCCATGGATTGAAGATTTTATCCCCTACCCATCCCAGGATTGAAGATAACATCATTTACCCATCCCAAAGTTTGAACATTATATCCTCTACAGATCCCTAAGATTAACCATACATGTATTACACCCCTTCATATCCCAAGTATTAAACATTACAACCCCTACAGATCCCAAGGATTGAACATTACAACCTCCTTCAATCCCAAGAATTGAACATAATTCATCCCCAACAGATCCCAAGGATTAAACATTACAACCTCCTTCAATTCCAAGAATTGAACATTTCATCCCCTACAGATCCCAAAAATTAAACATTACAACCCCTACAGATCCCAATGATTGAATATTACAACCTCCTTCAATCTCAAGAATTGAACATTTCATCCCCTATGCATTGGAATTAAGGATTGAAGATTGCACCCCCTTACCCATCCCAAGGATTGAACATCACATCCCTAACCATTTCAAGGGCTGATGACTGCATCCCTTACCCATCCCAACAATTGAACATTACATCTCTTTACATTTCAAGGATTGAATATTACATTCCCTATCTACCTAAAGGATTGAACATTACATTTCCTATCTATCTCAAGGATAGAACATAACATCACCATTACACAAGGATTGAACATAACATCCCCTACACATTTCAAGGATTGAACATTACATTCCCTCTCTATCTCAAGAATTGAACATAACATTCCCTATCTATCTCAAGGATTGAACATAACATTCCCTATCTATCTCAAGGATTGAACATTACATTCCCTATCTATCTCAAGGATTGAACATTACATTCCCTATCTATCTCAAGGATTGAACATAGTGTTGTTCAATAGGAACGGATCATCGGTTACTATCGGTTGACTGTAACCGATCGATGATCGATTACATAATCGGTTATTCGATAACATAATTATGTTTCCTTGTTTTACTTTTATTAGATAGATACTGCATGTCACCTTTGTTTATGTGAACCTAAGTGCATGTTGCTTGCTTATTTTATATGTAATTTAAATAACCTGCCCATCCTGTTCATTATTATACCAATTTAGTTATTGTATTATTAGTTTTAATAATTTTCCGATGATTGATTGTGACCTTTCACAATCGATTATCGCCATCGGGATGACCAACCAACTGATTTTCGATTATAATTGATCATCAGAACACCACTAATCGCAGTTACATGCAAATGACAAGGTGACCAATTTTCAGTTTTATCACATCAACAGATACAATTTTACCCTTACTTTATAGATATATTTATAGACATAGAAGTTTTGCAATACTTAAAGTCATTTTCTATTAAGTTTTAGATTGATACATTTGATGAAATAAGTCTTCTTTTGCTTTTCGCAAATTTTTATCATCTGACCAAATTTTAAAAAAAGGAAACATTTAAAATTTTTCTTTTCTGAATTTCTTGAAATGTTCACTACATGGGGAGTTCCTCATTAAGGGAGTCCCTTATCTGCTGTTTATGGACCCTTACTCCTTACTTGATAGATGATGGTTGACTTACTTCTGTTTAATGATTGAAACTTTAATACTTGTATTATTCTGTTTAATGATTGAAACTTTACTTGTATTATTTTAAATCTTTGTTCTGACATTTCAGATTATGAGAAGGTAGAATGTAACAATACAGATGTGACCAAACACATGCCCAATCTTAGCTGTCTAAGATTGAATAACAACAAAATTCAAAGGTAACAATCATATTTTAAATAGTTTCTCATTTTGTTCAGCTGGATACTGCACATGGATATTGAAAATATCACCTGAGTCTCTAATGATTTGGTGATTCTCTCTTAATGCAATCACAATCTGAAACAGGAATTAAAAAAGAAATTTAACTATCTTACTGGCAACTAAATCCAGTGCTTAAAATATCCCAGGTGTCTGTGTCTGTTGTGTGCTTATGTGAAAATAGTTGATTTTTTGTGAAAAATTTAAGTTTTTGCATTTCTGGTATTGCCAAGCTTATTTTTACTGACATTAAGAATAAATACCTGACAATGGATATAAACCTATCAAAATATTTTTTGTTTTACAAGATCCACAAATTCTGTGAGCAAAAATAGTTATAAAAAATAGTTAGTGGAAAAGACAAAATTTTCCAGTTTTCCATATGAGTGGAGAAAAACTATGAACATGTATACAAAATTTAAATTATACAAAAGCTACCAGAATCTTTTTTATATTGCTATTAACGATTTGTAAAGATTCCTTCAAGGGTTTTTTTTCAAAATTTTTTAAATGTGAGAGACCCAGTTCATGAAATGTACAATTCAAATTGTACGAGGAATTAGCCAAAACCTATGGTCAATGTGACACCCAAGTACCGGTTATCTGTGGTTTATACAAAGTTAACAACCTTGTCAGAATAGATAAGACCTAAATGCCGAGAACACAATTTCTAATTCTTTGCTCGCTTTCTTACAGTTGCACCTTTCTCATACATTTGTATTAATCTGCTATCCAGGATTTGTCAGTGCTCTCAAAAGCTGGAATCAAGCATAGTTAAACAAGTATAATTTTTTATTACAAAATGCTGAGATTTGAATGACAGTTGTAACCCTCAAATACTGAATGTAACCAGATGTATGCTCTGTTCATTGGGAAATCTTGGAATTATGCCAATCATACAACATATTATTTTTATGAATTTCATCTGCATGCTATACATTCTATTTATGCTTTTTCCGGGTTTCCTTGGCTCCAGAAATGGATGGGCATTTTACAGGGTGCATGGTATATATAGGAGAAAACTTTCTAAACTTTATATTTTACAAATCATATTTCTTGGTAGCCTATGTTTGCAGTGTTTTTCATTTAACTGTTTATTTTATTCAATTTTGAGACTATGTTCAGATAACTTCCTTCAAATATAAGGTGAGCCAATGGTATCTGCAGGCTTATTTTTTACCTATGGAGACTTTGGGCATTTTCATTACCAGTAGGATATGGTAACTATAGACATGACAGATGAATATCTGAATGTGCCATACAGTTTTTTTTTATATCATTTAACGTGTACTTTGGTTTTTTGTTTGGGAAATTTCACCTTTGTTGGAGGCCGGAGACTGGGTTATAAATTTTTTCTCTGCTTGTGCCTCTTTTTTTTTTTGAGATTTTAAGTGCCAAGTGCAATAGAACCCTTGACATTTTCCCTGTTTGTTATAAGGAAGTAATCCAATATATTACACCAATATGTATTTTACTTATAAAAATATCCTTATTAACACATGCCCCTAAATTTGTGAAAATAAATCAATATACAAGGGTTATAAATATAATGTGCACTACTAATTTATTTTAGTTAATAAAAGTTTTGAACTTTAATTTCAATTCTAGTTGGGATGAAATATGGAAACTGCGACATCTACCAAACCTACAGTCCCTGATTTTGTCAGAAAATCCTCTAAAAGATGTCTCTTATGACCACAAAAATGACGACATGGAGGATATGTGTACTTGTATCCAAAGCAAAGATCTGAATGGAAATAAAGAAATCCAGAATGAAATACAAAATATTGTTAATGATTTAATCCAAGATACATTCAGAACTGTTCAAGTTGAAGAAATGCAGTTGGGTAGTTTTGAGGACACACTTTATGTGCCAGAGGAGAGTTATGACTCTTCACCTGACAATGAAAACGATACTCATGATACTGAGGAAACAGATGATATTATTGACCAATCAGAATGTGACATTTTTGAAATGTCATTAGATGAAAGTTCTGACAGTGGAGGTGTTGTTTGCTCCAAGTGTGGAAAATTTAAGAGGGATATTCTTGACAGTAAACCATTCTCAAACCTGTCCAGTCTTTGTCTGAGTCAGACAAAGCTTAAAGATTGGAAATACATTGAAGCTTTGAGTAGATTTCCTTCTCTGAAATCTGTTAGAGTAATGGTATGTTATCACTTAAGGGTGGAACCTATTTAAGTTATCAGTGAATTTACTGAATCCAGTTATCAAATTTCTTCAACAGTAACTGATTTATGCTTCAAAATTTCTCAAAGCAACAAACATCAATTTCAAGTTTCTTAAGATAAAAAATTTTTTTCAGACAGACAAAAGTTTTTTTGCCATATGGATTGTTATCTTCACTATGCAATAACTGATAACTTACAAATGCATGTAGAGAGTTAAGGATGCTCCAACCCCATTAAAGATTTTACACCCTTGGGAAACTTTAGAACTGTTCATCTAAATCAGTTATAAACTAACATTTGCATATGGTCAGCAGGAACTATCTTAGGTATGCCTTTCATAAAATTCATAAAGTTGTGAAATAGACTTTGATCACTGAATGAAGTTATCAGTAGAGTATTTTAACTTGATTTACCAATAAATAACCTGTTTAGGTTATTTGCTTGATAACTTTTGGGTTTATGATTAATTAAAAAAAATTTTTTTTTCTGTGATAACTTATTAAGGTTCCTCCCGACTGGTTATAATGCACACTAACTGGTAAATTAATGGGAACAGTAGCAAAATTGTTTTAACGAGAAAAGAAAATGGATTGATAAAAAAGTTTGTAATAATATTTGTATTTTTTGGTTTTTGAGTAATTGATTGATTTTCATAAAAGGGGCTAGCTGGGTAATTTAATAGCCACAGGATGCCAAATTGGGACTGTATGGGTAGAGAGTGGAAATTAAGCCTATGCAACTAGTCACCTACAGACCACTCTTTAAGAGCTGATGCAAAGGGATCTTAAACATGCTGAGAGTGTGGCATTTCCCCAACAGGGGGCACAGTGGTAACCTTGACATCCGAGACAAGTTAAGGATTTATACATCCCTTAACCAATGGACACCCCTTCAGGGGGGTTCTACCTCCTGGCGGAGAAACTGAGCAACCAATTTCTTAACCTGGCTGCTCCCGGGTTGGTTAAGTACTTATACATGCAGCCCAACCAACAGATGCACCTTCTGCAGGCAGATAAACCAAACGACCTATTTCTATACCCCTGGGCGCCCTCAGGGCTGGGGGCTTGTTCATTAATAGGTCAAAACCTGATATTAGAGACAGTGTCAGCTGTTGCTTTTCTATTGATCAGGCAGTAGGCCAATTAATATTAAATAGTAGCTTTACATTTTTCGAACCTTCATTGAATATCTTATTTGTTATCCTTCTGATTAGATGTAGCTTGAGCCTTTCTTCATATTTTGTTGTCAGTTTGGCATTTCAATCACTGCTGCATTCTGACACAAAATGCAAACAGAATTTAAGGGAACAAACATGATAAATTTCCAGAACAATCATGGTTTTCAAAATGTCAAAAAATTATGCTGTTGGCAAGGGTAAACAAACATTTAATTATTGGCTTAAAGGGAGTTGCATGAGCATGATGAGCCGCATTTGTTTACAGGTTGAAAAACAAGTATTTATTTTTAATGTAGGATGTAGAACTAACAACAAGTCTGAGTGAGGATGACAGAAGAAAATTACAGATAGCAAGGTAAATCCAGATTATTAGCTAACCTGGTCTAAAAGTGCACATGAACTATTGCCATCACTTGGTGTCTGCGTCTGTCATCTTGTCCGTGGTCCATTCTTATGTTGTGCGTCTGTCAACAATTACAAAGAAACTAAGCTGCGTATACATGTCCTTGATATGTGAAAAACATCTTGGACTCATTGAAGTTAGAAACACATGCGTCGATGGGACGTAAGCGAGTCCTATATACATGTAATTGGCAATTTTCAAAAGTAAATCTTTGTTGCAGCTTATTTTTACAACAGGATATGTACTTTTAGGTGACAGTTAATAGAATCAATAAATGCCCCAAGGACTGACTGACAAATGACTGATTGATTCCATTATTTCCACCTGATTTTTGTAGGGTTCATGTTACTTCAGCTTTAGTTGTCAGTGTAGTGTTGTGTGTTCTATGTTTGTCTTTCGTTTCATTTTGTTGGCCATGGTCTTGTCTGTCCTCGACTTAACGATTTCTGTCTGCCCCTTTGGTATCTTCGAATTCCTTGAACTTGATTACACCACATCTTTTTGTGACAAATCAGAATTAGTATTGTCTCTATATTCGGTGAAAATAAGGTTCATTTCTATTTTTCACACATTTGTAAATGTTATTTAACAAACAATATGCAAATTTATTGTTTATTTTCCCAACACTTAAATAATGTAAGTAAATAAGGAGAAGATAACTCTGAAATTTTCAGTTCCAACCTAAAACTTAATCTATATATTATAATAACTCACAGAATTCAGTAAATTCTTTTTTTCAATTTAAGATATATCTAAATGTAAAGGTGCTGTTGTTAAAAAAATTTTTGTTTTCCCTCTTCTTTACCAGGTTTGGTTATTATAAATGGAACTCCACAAATGATATCCATACTTATATGTCTCTATGTTCTACTTTCTACTCGAACTGGCTGCTGATATATCATGATTGTAGTATTTTGGCCATTATAAAAGAATTCCTGTTTTCTCATTCAACTTTCATAAAAACGTAGCAGGTGGGGTGGGGTTGTTTTTGGGGGAGTGGGGTTTAATTTTCAATTTTTATTTACCAAGCTGTCGTCTGGTTTTTTAATGACTGACATGTTGTATAGAAAAATAATTCTTGGTCAGATTAGGATGTTTCCACTCTATATTTTTTCAGCAGAAAATTTAAAATAAAAAAAAATCAGGAGGGCCAAGAATTGGGGCAGGCTGGGATTAGAATCAAGGATATTTTTTATAGCCTAAGTTTCAAAATAGTACCAATTATCTGGTGAAAATCATGTATGTACAAGAAATGATTGAATATTCAAAACAACCTTGAAATCAGAACTTGACACCGCAAAGCAAAGAACAAGGAGAGAAAAACCATAAGGAATGATGAAATTTTACTTTTTTCAGAACAACATATCACAATGCACACAATTATTCTGCGTAAAATATTCTAATATCCACCTTTCTATGATAAGTACCAGTTATAAACTGAAACTTCACATACTAAAACTAACTTACGATTAAAGGTTACATGATCAAAGTTTTTCATCAAACTTACTTCAAACTTTACCTGTGCACCTGTTTCCTACTCATGTTTGTTCATGTAAACACCTTATCCAGCATGTTTGACAACTCTTTCAATCCTCAACCAATATTTGATGGAGTTGTCAAACGTGTTGGGCAAGGTGTTTACAGGGTCAAACTCAAGTTGAAAACAGGTGCACAGCAAAAGTCTGGAGGGACATGATCAAGTTTGATGAAAACAGTTTGATGGTGTAAACACACCTTTAGATTAAGCAGGAAGCAATATTTACAAGAAATGATTGCCATAAAGCTTCATATCACACTCATAATAAAAAAATATCACAGAAATTACAGGAAAATATCGATAATGTGGGGAAAATTGCTGGTGTTGCATTATTCATGTGAGGCAAGATCATCATATACATCTTATGCTGCCATCAACACATTATGCATTTTCAAAAACTTTTTATCACAAACCCTTCATTTTATGTGTTTTTTTCAATGTGTATTCACAAATATTTAAATTGCACACTTTGCAAACAGTTTTCAATAAAATATTTTTCCAAAATGCATTGTTAATTATAGATTAAAATATTTTTCATATCACACTAATTATCAGCCCCAGGTCAGGATATCAGCCTGACAGCTGTTAGGGTCAACAGGGTTTTCAGTGACAACTATGGTATCATTAATTGATCAGCTTGAATAATTTAAACCATAACTACAGGTACTGAACAACACAGTAACTCACTGATGTGTGAAGCAAACGAGTAAGCTAGTTGTGATGTTCAGAAACAAATGTCATAGTTTTTGGTATATTGCCCATTAAAGGCTATTTGTAATTTATCCATTCATTGGAATGGATCCATTTCTAGAATTAAACATAGAAATATTAAAATGGCTGTTGCCATGCTGTTACAATATTGCTAAGCAAAATAACTTTTTTGACTTATTTGATGTTTAATTTATTGCACCAATGAAAACATCACTTTTATTTGATGTTGACATTTCAGTACTTCATCGATGTAATAAATGTTTTTTAAGTATTAATCAGACGCATCCTGACTGGATTTTTTCTAGTGAAATAAGGAAAGGAAATCATACTACTCACTAACCCTTCAAAAAACAATAGTTGGTAACCTAGCAACTACAATAAGCTTTTGTACATTGCATCTACATATTTACAGAAATATAAGTCAAATAAATACACTAAATATGATATGATAATTTTTTTTACATATGTATAATATTATAAAATAATATAACTTAAATGTATAATAATTTTGTAATAATTGCACTTTTTGTAACAAAAAATAGGCAACAAAAATATTATTAGGTAGGTACCGATACACAGTATCCATTTTCTCAAACAACCAAACGTTTTGAAGATATTGTAATTGTAGGCAAATCCTTAAAAGATAGTAAGTTCTCGTTTCTGACACAGAATTTTAGAAGTAGGTAGTTGAGTAATTTGAACTAAAATTACCAAGTCCAGATATTTTGAGATAAAAAAAAATTGGAAAAAGTTTAGTATATACTTATAATTTTTTTTATCATTCACATTTATGGTGGACTGATTTTTAAGCTAGAGAACACAATTATTTGAATGGATGCCTACACCAATTCTTCTCTTATTGTAACTAATGACCACATTTTTGCTTTGAATAAATGGGACCATATAAATAAATTTTAATTAGACTAACACAACATATAACTGTATAATTTTTAAGCTTCAAAAAAGCAACAATTAAAAAAAATATTTACTTTCGTACACAAAAAGAAGTGTGCAAAACATACTAATATTAGTAAAAATATTCTATTTTTGTGATCTTCTTAAGTTTCGTTTGCAATGATGCAAGAAATTAAATACTGCACTGATGAGACACTAGTATTAAACTTAGAGACAATCTATGCCAATTGAGCTTTAAATAAAATTTTACTTACAAAATACAATTAAGTTGATAATTTTCAAATGAAGAAGCATGAAGCCATGTTTAAATTTACACGAAAAATATTGTTAAAGCATAAAATATTACTCAACATCTAACTTTAAATAAATATCTTTAGTGAAAATTCAATACTCATTGTTGACAGATTTGAATTAAATCAGAATATTATGTGGTCAGAACTGTCATCACTAATTTTATGGTATTCAATGGTAGATAACTCTCAATTGTATTAGATTCGTTGTTGCATAAAAAAAAAAATTGTCAATATGAATGTAGAACATTATTTGATTAAATCTGGAATGTAAAATGTCACAGAGGCAAATTTTGGAAAATAATGCCACAGTCAAAGGTCACCTTTCTCTTTGCAAACAATTTCTATCAAATAGACACACAACCAAAGGCACAAACATTGCTGAAATTTTCTGACTAGCTGACTTGAGAATTCTGAAAGTTTTTTATAAGATCAAACACCTTGGGTTTGTTTTCCACACATTGCTCTGGGACAGTCCGTAATGGCACTCTCTGAAATTAGAAATGGAAAAAAATTAAAATCATACAAGATGTAGAATTAAACAATTTCTTATGAGTACAGGAGAATTCATCTCAATAAATAAATAAGCAAGATTTTGATTAAAAGTAGAATTGTAAAATGTGAAATAACTGAACTAAGGCTACATAAAATTAATTTTCTGATTCCCAGGCTCCTTTAAAATGGAATAGTTGGGTTTCTTTTTATTATTCAGTTAATGAAGTAGAACTTTGTAATAGGACAAAACACTTATTAATCTTTGGTATATTTGAGTCAACCACTCCTATAAATCTAATATAAGCAAAGATTGGTTATGATGTTTTTATGCAACCTTTATCAAAATCAACATTGCCTTTTTCACAATTAAATCAATTTCTATGACCCATGTGACTGCTGTAGAACCAATTATATTAAAAAAAACTTTTCATAAATAATTTTCAATATAAACGATATATAAAAATGGTATTAGCCAATTTCCATTATTAGCCAAATGTGCAAGAAATGTGGCATAAATGACCCTTGCCCTATACACATATGGCAACAGAAATCAACATAATATAATGACTGAAATTGCGCTAGAACTTATTCGGTAAAATGTTGGGCCTGCAAGTTTAGCATTTACACTTTTAACAGGGTAATTTTTTACTTCATGTTGAAGTAATGCAGTTTTGTGATTAACACACATAAGGAATGCCTAAGAAAAAAATATAGCCAAAGGGAGACAAACCTTATATTAACTGAGGTGCTTCATAAGTGCAGCCTGATACAAATGTTGACATGAGAAAGAGGGACCTTTTGGTAAGTGGGGACACAGTATTGTGCAGGGCACAATAATGCGCTGGACACAGTAAAGCGGACAAAAAATAAAATTTAAAAATCCTCTTTTTTTCCCTCCTTAAAAACTATGGGGCTAGATCATCCAATATCAATCTCAACCTGTATTTTATATTGGGTATTGTGTTAAAATTAGAACCAGTTATTGAAACCTTACTGTCTACAGGCGACATGCCTATAACTAAAACAACCACAAATTTTTGCCGTCATATATAACAGTGATAGGAAGACAAAAAATTAGATTACATATGAAGATAAATCCCATTTTGGTCTCTCTTTAGAAAATGGATGGAGCTAGATCATGCAAAATCAATCCCAACCTGTATTTGATATTGGGTATAATTGTGTTGAAAATAGGTCCATGTTCTAGAACAAAAGTAATGGAAGGGTAACCTTATTGTCTAGGAAGGCCCACAGCCCACAACATCGTATAATAAAAGTTGTTAATTCCATTGTTCTTTGACATTTGGAGGTAATATTTCACTGACGTTACACAGAAAACTAGCATTAAACAGATGATTGAATCGTAAACATCTTGGAGGATATTATCAATCTTGTAAATAAGTCCAACGATAATCTATATTTAGAATATCTATGATAATGTACAAACCTCTTCAGTTTTTTTTGCAGTAGTTGTTCGACCAGGAAGTACTTTACTTGTCTCCTCTGGTTTACTGGTGTCCTTCTTTTCTATAATTTCTATCTGCTTAATAGAGCTAGATTTCCAACCTTTAGGAGTATCAAGACTAACATTACGTCCTGTGGTTGTTTTTATTGAATTTTGTTCAAAAGATTTCACCAGTGAAGCTGCCGACACTGGTTTCTTCTCCTCTGTTTTAATATCAGCCTTTTTATCATTATTTTTTATATCTTTGACAACTTTGTTAATAGAACTAACCCCAGAGAGTGGTGGTTTCGTTACAATTGTGTCTTTTTGAGTTTCAGATGAACTTGGTCCTTTTACACTTGTTCTAAGAGCTGGCTTAAAAGCAGCAGGTTCGGACAATTTTGGTACAGGTTTGTCTTTGGCAGGTTCAGAGGTTGAACCTCCGGTAAACACTGGCTTGGGAGTAAATTTTGTTGAGTCAGACAATGAACTAATTCTTGCTCCAGTAAAAGTGGGTTTAGTTATACTCTTGTCTTTGCCAGAATCATTCTCTTTTTCCTTGTTTTCCTCTTGACGTTTCTTTACCATTTTCATCCAAGCAGGTTCGCTTGATTCAGCTGTGTATGAGGCATTCAGGCTTCTTGTTAAAGAATTTGTTTTTGATTCTATTGGCTTTGTCTCAGATTTTTCTAATATTGTTTCTGTCTTACTGCTGTCCTCTTTGAACTTAAAACTTTGTGTAAGTGATTCTTTCCGACTTGCGGGTTTTCCAGACAGAATTTCTGCAGATACAGGCTGTTCAGGAAGTGTTCGACTTCTTGACTGCCTCTTTTGTCTATATTCTTCCCTCGGTGAAGCAAGTTTGTTTACAGTGTCCGTTGTTCCTATGACAACATTATCATATATACCTGAACTTCTACCTTTTAAACTTGGGTCATCTTTCTTGTCATTAGCACTAATAGTCACAACCTTCTCAGTCTGTTTTAGCGGTTCTTTAGTTTCAGCAATTTTATTTTGTGAACCTGAATCAAAACTTAAAACAACATTTTCGTAATTGGATTTACGATCTTTGGTATTGTCAGCACCTTGAGAATCACTCTCTATTTGTTTTCCTGGCTCCTTGTTGCTGTCACTCAATGTTTGTTTCAAATTGTCTTTCTGAGAATCTTTTTGTTCTTCTTTTGTTTCTATGGCAACATTGGTCTTTGTCGGAGAAATGTCATTTTTGTCCCCTGATAAAGATGTCTGTGATCTAAGTGGTTCCTTTTTCAAAACATAAGTAACATTTGATGTTGGGGAGACCACTGGCTTGACTAGTTCAGGTTTGGCTGAAGAGTTTTTGGCTTGTGTAGTTGCGGAAGCAGCCTCAGTTGACTTTGTTGAAATTCCCTCATTAAATGTTGTAACTTGTGGTGTTTTTTCTGGTCTCCTTGCACCAAACGGGATATCTTTATCCTTACTTTTTAGGCTGCCAACAATGTAAAAACCTGTGTCTTTCTGTGTACTGACAGGAACATTTGATTCTTTTAAAGAATTTCTTTTCATATTATTGAATTTCTTTGCAAGTTCAGAGTCATTCTCTGAGCTTTCTGTAGCAGTTACAGAGTCATGTAAACTTTTTGGTCTCTGTCGCGACAACTTAGATATTTGCCTGATATCATCTGTTGGTTTATCTACAGGTTTTGAGAAGTCTGACAGATTGTAATTCATTCGTCGGTCTAAACTCATAGATTTAAGCGGTGGTCTCTCCTCCTTAGAACCAGAGGAAATACTTATGTCCTGACCTATTGCTATCACAGTTTTATGTTCATCTGGCTTCTTTGACACATCAGGGACTGTTGGCTTTTCTACCTTTTTGGACACATCTGAAATTAATAAGAATGTTTTCCTGCATAGGTACCAAATCATTTTTCTAACCACCTGAATAAGCATTGAAATAGATTTAATCATGTAAATAAAGTACTATTCTTTTACACTTTAAATGAACATTTAGTTTTGGAAGGTTACATTTCTTGCATCTTAACTGCTCAATAAAAAGCAAAAATTAAAGACCTGCAAAACTAACCACTTCTATCTTTAATTTACAAGAAAACTTGCCTTAAATTCTAGTTGAATTGGTAAACTAAAAACCACATTTCTGTCCAGATTTATGTACCATAAAAGTGTGTGTTTCGTCCCCATTTTTAACAAGAGATATACGGAAACCGCATTAAAGCCAGGTTTTTCAATGTTATAATAATTTCTTGCGTTGTGCAGTACCCTAAATATATATCTATTAATGTTCCAAATATCAATCAATTCAATTCAAAAACATTTGAGTTATTGTCAGAGAACAAAACTTTAACCAAAACTCTAACCTAATTCAAGGGGAGATAATTTCGACAATACCTGCAACAGAGTTATAATTCTTGCTTTGTGCAGTACCTTACATATATATCTATTAATATTCCAAGTATCAATCAATTCCATTAAAAAACTCTGAGTTATTGTCAGAAAACAGAACTTTAACCAAAACTTTAACCTAATTGTGGACGCCGCCCACCCGCCATACCGACCATCGCCAATCTATTAGACGAAATTTTTCGTTGAAAAATCCGGCTTAAAAGTGAAAAAAAAAACATTTAAAAATTGCCATCGGAAAGACCTCGTTGAGGCCAAAATCATCTAAAACGATATTAAGTTTTTATGTTTTGAAAACGGCAAAGAAAAACCGAATGACCAGTTATATAAGAACAAGCCAAGAGTCGTGCCAAACTCTAGAACAAGGAAAAGACGAACATATATAAAATGAATGGAACATAGGCAAATTTGAACATCGTAAATACTATCAAAAATGCCAGTAAGTTGATTGGAGATATAGATTGGTTTATCTACTGAAGGATCTAACGTACAGAAAGTGAGTCAAGATGATACAACCAAAGATTTTTTTAATTTAATACTTGGGATAATGTCCTAAGGAATATAAAATGCATCATTACACATACTGGTCTTACTAATAGTTTCCTATTATAAGTTCTTTTTACTCCCTCGGCACAAGACAAACGACGTACAGTGAACTAGATTACCCATGAAATAGGTAACTGTAATATAATACTATATATCAATGGAATACGACACCATGGTCAATGAAAATGACATTATCACAGTCATACTTTCTTTCATTTTTATGGTGACCAGTACATAAGCTTGTACCTAATGGTCCATTACAAATGCTGACAGCCTATATATTGGCTAAAATTGTATTAAAAATTTGTTACTTAAACATGAATTTACATTAACTGAAATTTTTTTTCAAATAAAACGAACTGTGCTTATTTCGCAGGTCCTTATATATTTGATCTTGTTCAGCTGATGGTTAACACAGACCTTAAAGTCAAAAATTGATGCTCATTTAAAAAAAAAAACTGATACTATCATCCGACTAACAAACTCATAGTATATATTTGAAGCCTACCTAAACACAAGAATAAAAAAGAGTTAAGTTTAAGATGAACCTCTAGTAGGTTAAGTAAATGTGCATTAAGATTTCAACCAACAGATATCAGTATTTCAGTAAGCCTGGTAAAAGCACAATTTGACACTACTTTTAAAAGTATCTACCTTTCTCAGTTCCTTTCTTCTCTAAAGTTATAAACCACTTTTAAGTACGTTGTAGTTGAAAATTGTTCATTGTGCACTTAATGTATTTTTTCTCTTTGTTTTTTTTTTCAAAATTCAATGTTGCAGATACGTCGCTGAAAAAGATTCAATCCTCACCGTCTCGAATTCAGTTCCTGTACCATTTTTTACTGTTTTCTCTGTTCTGTGGGTTGAAGGTTGGTAGATTCCGAAACGCATTGTATTTGGTATTTTCAATGCTTCAAAAAAATTTAAAAATATCTAACAACCTTTAAGAGAACTTAATGACATTTCTTTCACCAATGTATTATTATGTAGCGAATTTTTTTTTGTCCTATGTAATAGGTCTGACATTACTGAAACATTCCATGAATGACATTGTTTAATACTTTACGAACATTTAATTTTTATCATTAAAAAAATCATATTTCACAGTCCTTGGTTTCAGGCTCTTGTCAAATCGAACTATTTTACATGACGCATAAGGCCTAATAAACAATGTCAGCAGATCGAATATCAAAATAAAATCGCAAAAAGACTATAAAAAATTGTCACTTGCAGCAAATATCATGTAATTGAATTTTAAATATTAAAAAAATATATTTTAACGTTTGAAGATATAAAGAATGAAATAAATTATTAGCGGAATTGAAACAAACATCTTTTTTTTAATCTAATTTAATTGATTTAATATATATATTAAAACCAAGTCAATACTTTTTTTTTACTTCAGAACCATATTATACAACTCTGTTCACATGAGAAGCGTGCATTATCTAAAGCGTGCATTGTCAACCATTTAAGTTGGTCCTTGTTACCGCTCCTTTTTTCCTTTTTTTCGTTTTTTAAATTGTCTCCATCCTGTGTGGTCTCTTTAACCCATATCGGTTTTATATACAGAGTGATATTTCAAGATATATTATAACCACCTCTCTGATTTCTCTTACTTGACAAAAGGCAACGCAAATCACACCGACATCTTCTCATATGAGTATATAATAATAGTTGTTCTGTTGTTCAGGGAAACTTTTCCAGGTACCCTCTTTTTAAAAAATTTTAGTTCCATTATTTTAGAGAAATAGCATGCAAGTTCCCCTTCCACTGGTTTATCCGTTAAATGCTACATGTTTTCTTTTGTTTTCAGTAATTAATGATAAAAATTCTTGAATAGGTTATAATTTTTGGAAATATTGCTTGATTGTCCTAGGAAAAAAAGGTATATCTCCCCTGTAGGGGTTTGAAAAGTGCCTTCTTAATATACATTCAATTACCATGCCAGAAACGTATATCAAATACGCATTATTTGACATGTATTAAAATCTTTCTGTGACGTTCTATGTGAATTTGAAAGCCAACGTCAGACCATCGTAACTTTTTCCATTACCATGCCAGAAACGAATATCAAATTCGCAATTTTTGTATATATTGCTTTCCCTTTCCAGTAATTTTTATTGTAATTTGCTTCCCATTTTGTTTTGTTTGGATTTTGTGCTTCTTTCGCCATATATGATTCTTTGACTTCCTATGTTTCGGTTCTAGTGCTACTGTCGAGAGGTTAATGAAATGTACATACAGCATTTTTAAATGTTCCATACTTATTAAACGTTTGTAATTTGTATTTTGTTTAGATTACATTGTAAAGATAACATCAAAGATATATAGGTTTCCAAGGTTGTATTTACTTTCGCAATTTTAATGTAGACTAGCGCGTAACTTTGCTATAATTTTTGTTTACATATTTTTTATTTAAAAGAAATCTTAAATTATGCATAAAACTGCATTTTTTGTCAAAGTTAATAGCAGTTTAAGTGAATTTTGACGTGCAAAATTGTTTTTGAGCTTAAGGTATAAGTTTTCTAAGTCCAGTGTGGCATATTCATGTGAGATTATGAAAAGTGCATAGTCAAAAGAGACAAAATAAATTCGAAAAACTTACTTATAACGTCATTAGTTATTCTTGCACAATTTGCAGCACACAACCGCTTCGAAGGGATTTTTGTCGATTATTTGTTTATTAATATATTCATATATTATTGGTGGACTTATTTTACCTGAATCACTTTTCACATTTATTACAATTTCAATACAATATATCAATTTAGATATTTAACTTATAACTTATTCCTGTGACACCTACTATAGAGACTTATTAATTTACAAAAATACAGAAATGAAGTAGTTCCAAAAATTAGAATTGTTCAATTGAAATGGCACATTTTACAGAAACGATCATTAAAAGAACAAAATGTTTAACTATCTTCACCTTTTTTCCATGAGAAAAAGTCTGAGAAAAACAGTAAGAGTTTTTGATTAGTCGGCATTTACATATTAAAGATATAAAATCATTAGAATTTCATTTGTGAACTTCTCATTTTTCTAAAACTTGTTTGGGTATTTAGGAACATTTTGAATCATGCAAAACTTTGAACATTTATGTATGGTCACTAAACCTGGGGTTTTGCAAATTAAATTTTAGAAATGTGTTGTTTTGTTAGCTTATGGAGCTTTTGTAGAAAATGAAAGTGAAAACTGGGTTTTAGTTTAGCACAAATATTATGTTTTGATATTCGGTGCATATTCGTAGGGACGAAAGTTATACCATCCTCTAAACACAAAGATTACACTATAGGTGGGACTGTGCCGAAGGTTTCGGATTTTAATTGCCCGCATAGGGAGACTGGGCAAAATAGCCAAATAATCTAGTCAACTTAGTTACAATTTGACCTTAACCTGAAACTAATTGCAACAGAAAAAACATAGAATTGTTTAAGATTCACTAGAAAAACAATCCCAAATAAAATTATAGAAAGCGAAAGAAAACCTTGGGAAAGACAAAAGCGATATATATTTTTGGTCGACCACCATATATATAATGCATTATTTCACATTACACCATCAAGCACAAAGATATCCAGCTTGAGTTTTAAGTGTCGTGTGTTTGTCTTTCGTTTTATTTTGTTAGCCATGGTCTTGTTTGTCTTCTGACTTATTTATGTATTTATTTATTTATTAAAGGCACCCTTTTCAAACGTTGTGTCGGCGGAAGAATGGGCACTAGATATTTCCGTTTTGGAGCACTGGGCCTCTTAAAAAAGACGTCCCTCTTTGTGGGGGGGGGGGGGGATAAAAATTCACAATCCCTTTTTAAGGAGACGTAAGGAAGCCCCATGGTAAGAAGATGGCACGTTCTAACCACCATAAAAACTCCTTGAATCAGCTTATTTTGAGTATTCTGTAAGCGGCATTTGCAAGGCTAAATTTTCCGACTCAATAAACACGATAAAATCCGAAATGTTCCACTGTAAGTCTGAAATATCCTCCCTTACCGGTCCCCTGCTAACAGTCGACATATTAATGGTTTGTTAACTTGTTCCCGTCCTGAATATGGCTAACGAATACTGCTGGACGTACAGCTGAAATCTACCAAAACAACCATTTATTTAAGGACTTTATACGTCAAAGAATGTTGCTGGCGGCTTACGATTTTCATGCATTATTTTTCGAATATTTAGTTGGGTTGTCTTAGGTGCCTTCCTGGACGTTCTACTTCATAATCTTTTAAAGATTCTTTATCCACATAAAAACTCCCTTGATAAGATACCTGCTGAAATGAATAAATATATACAAAATATGGAAGCCGTTCCGGATTAACTGAAAATAAATGGATGATAAAAAGAATTTAATATCACCTCTTTGTCAGATAAGTGCCGGTATCTATCATTTTTAAAGTTTAAATACCTGTTACGATACTCTTCATACATTTACAAGGTGTTCATTTCACTGTAGTGAAGGCGTGGTTTTCCCACACTTTGTATATTTCTCCTGTCGCGTGCCATACATAAAACATGTACATTAATTTTCTCATTATTGTCACGCCTCATACAACTGACCAATAAAACACAATTTTTCATAACTTTATAATGTTCGGTTTCTTGAGTGACATCTAATAGGTTTTCGTCGGGTTTACATTATTTATCTTAAACTTCTTGATGGCGTCCTTAATTTATAAACATGCAAGACGAGGTATCAGAATATAATTCGTCTAGAAATAATAATGTGGAATCGCAGACGGTATCCTCCTCAGTTCCGGAGAGGAGGACAGTTAGTACTTTGAGAAGACAATATTTGTAGTTTTCCAAATAACAGACAATATTTGTAGTTTTCCAAATACAGTTTTATTTTTGTGAGGCTTACGTGATATCCTATTGCTGTTAATTTTGAAATTATTGCGTGGATTTATTATTGCGATTTGTTAATTAAAGGCGATATGGCGAGATTTATAACTGTGACTAAAAACTTTTTTACTGACAAAATCTGAAATGCGAGGTTTAACTTATTGCGATTCTAACCCTGCCGCAAAAATAAAAAGATTGCAATAATTTCTGAATTTACAGTTAATAAAACATTCAACTATCAGCTCGTGATTTAGGTTCATGTAAGCATATACCAGTCGGTTTATTTTTTTTTTTTTTTTTTGGCAGATTTAAATATTTTCATTTTTTTTCTTTATTAGAATTTAAAACCAATTATGGAAAAGAAAAGGAGAGCACGCATAAATACAAGTTTGACAGAACTGAAAACGTTTTTACTGGATATCATTAAAAAGGGAGTAGGTATTTTTTTTTCTTGTTGAAGAAAATATCCACACAAATGAGGACAAACGTCTGGAAATGAGCGCAGTTTTATAAAGGAAATTTAAAAGAAACTAAACCAATACGTACGTTTATTTACTGTTGTATTATGTTATTTTCCATATTTTCCTATCTTACTCTTCCAGTTGTCAAATTGTCTTTATAATAATTTTCGTTTTTTTAGCTTTACGCATTGTTTTGTAATGTTTCGTTTTTAATTTGTTTTCGGATTTGTCTGTCTTTTTATCTGTTGGTTGGACTTTTCGTTTTCTATTTCTTCCTCATTTATTATAGTAAGAAATGTTATTTTTGAAAGAATATTTTCATGTGTAAACACAGTCGTCTCACTCACACACACTGAAAAAGTCCGAAGTTAAAATTCCATAAAATAGCATTTATTTCTTATAATTCCAGACAGTTAATAAAATAATCAAAAATTAGCTAACTCCATCTCGGAGGCACTGGTCATCTAAAAAGGACGTCCCTGTTTTGTGGGGTATAAATCAAGTAAATATTCGAAAAGGGTGCTACAAATTAATTCTAACAGGGTGTATCATTTTAGTATCACGACGTCATCAACATTGGTTTGATTAGTAAATTTTTCCGTTCTCATGGTACTGCCGAATAGACATTCAGATACTGGAATCATTATGCTATATTTGTGTTCTTTTCATCGAAAAATTAAATAAAACGTTATTTTGTCCATCTCATTCAACTATTAAATGCAGAGACCGTAACTGAAAACAGATAATGAATATGGAAAAAAAAACAAAAATACTGAAAACGCAATTACAATTGTTGATTTTTTTAGATAACTGATGGAATTATTCAAACAGAAAATTAATAAGTGATTTGGGTTAAATTTTAAAATGAAGTAGTTAATAATTTTACAACGATATGTATAGAAACCTATGGAAAATCATTTTCCCACGATACGGTGATATCGTGTCATGCTCTAATGGTCAACTACTTGAGGGCTTGTATTACACTAAAGTAGACAAATGACAATACGTTTCTTTTCTGCCTAAATAATAAAACATGAGTTCAAATAAGGCGAAAGTAACACAAAGCTCAACTAATTGCTTATGGTACATAGACGATGAAATTCACCTTATAGAAGAAAATGTATTGTCCTGAAACTTATTGTCTGTTGTTTATTTTTTCTTCTGTCACCAACTTTAATATCAATTATCTATTTGAAAAATGCATCGTTTTTTATGAAGGGTCTTCGACATTAAAGGATGGAAAAAGCTGATATATTAGAATTAACGGTGAAAAACTTGAGTCAGCTACAGCAACTTAAAAATACAGTTATGATATGCCGTCATTGGTGTTTATGTTAACAAGAAGAAAATCGATATTCAAAATTTTTAGTGCCTTTAATGGTAAAATATTCAACAAATTAAAGGTACAAATGACAAGTATCCGTAGAAATTGACAAATTTCAACATTATATGATTGTTAACAAAATTTCGAGTTAACTTTTGCCGTCAGAATGGACACCTACGCTTTGAAAGTTTTCAAGAGATAGTACTTTTTGCGCGAGGGCATTATTAACAACGAATGGACTTCTTTCTTATACCATATAGGATTCAAAGTATAGGCTCAGGAGGCTGAGCCTGCATCGCTCACCTGCCATTTGGCAAAGAAGTTTCAGGAGAAGATTTTTTAATGAATCAGCCAATCAGAAACAAGGTTTGTCTGGTGGCCTTGTTTTCGTCGCATTTGGATGATATGGGGAAACTTTGTAAATGACTTTCCATGGATACTCTACATCAAATATTAATCAATTTCACCAAGCAGTTTCAGCCAATCAGAAACAAGAATTATCTGT
>JAULBM010338576.1:5000-12690 GCA_032357055.1 Geukensia granosissima
GTTACAACTGCCTATTCCTATGGCGTATTCATCTTCCAGCTCAAACGTTTGGAAAAGCATGTGTCCAATTCAGCGATTTTCTAGACATAACTGGGTCGTTGACGACACAAAAACTGCTAAAACAGGGTTATGTTGCTCCTCGATTTAGGTCATCACTCCACCACAATCCGATATGAAATATCCGTTACACAGATGAAGACTGTACTTTTCCCATGAAAAATATGTGATCTAATTACACTTTCCCCTTTAAACTGATATTTCTTAATTCGAATCAGAAAACGGCGAAAGCGGCGGGTGTCTTAAAGAGGCAGGAATTGTTTACCCTTTCGAACTACCTGGTTCACCCTCTTTATTTGTTGGTTTCCGCATTGTTCATAGTTATAAGTTTTTTCAGTAGAGTTATATGTATTTGTGTTTGCTGTGATTGTCTTGTCTGTAAACTTTCCAGTCTTTTCTGTCCTTTCGGTTTCTTTCGCTTCCTCTTTGAAGTCTGAATGCAAAATGATACATTTTGTTTATGTTTAATTCTTCTTTGTAATGATGTATTGGCATGAAGAATTATTTAAACTTATTGTACAAACAACAGAATACAGTCATAGTTTTTCATTTCAGGTACATAAGGAAAAATGTATAGTACTTTATTCATGAGTAGAAACATGGGCATACAGATTTCTTTCGGCCATTTATTTTCCGTTTTTGAAATCTATAAACCTATTGTTGTTTTACCATTTAGGTATTTCTATAAAGTGACATTTGTATCTATGAATATTTCAAAAGCTTTCCTTCCCTTAAACAAAAGTGTATGTTATTAATTCTTTTGGCAGAAAAGTTGTCTTTATTGGAGAATGAAACCTTTTACATTTGACAGAACGAAAATGAAACGTCATGGTCATATGCAACAAATATTGTCATACTTGTATGTACACCTTGAAATGTTCATATATCATACCTAAGTTTTCCAAATTTACTTCACATTGATAATTTTGTATAATTTAGTAGGAGATGCATGTTTTGCTTAAAGTTGCACTTTTGCAATTTGCCATATTTCTTATTGTTCAACATCGTTTTAATTTTTGAAAATATTTGGAAAAGAAATTCCAAACCAAAAATACAAGTTTCGCCCAATTTATATGAAAAAATAGCATGAATAACATGAAGAATAATGCAAGATGCGGATAAATTTGTTCCGGGCGCACAGTATTTGTGAAAGTACTTTTCTAATTTTTCAGAAACAAAATCTATTTTTGCCGATATGCAAGTTTGCCAATGACCTATTGTTTTGTTATATTACCTAATTATAATAACATTTTTATTATATGTTGTACCGAAAATCGACATTTTGATTGGCGTTAATGCAGTCAAATGATTTTAAATTTGGTGTTTCATACTTCAATGAAGTACACAAAGAAAGCGCGTGTTTCCATAACAACATCGTTGTTGGCACTATATTAACTTTGTTGAAGGCGTGGGAATCTAAAATCATTTGATGAAAATAAATAGATATCGGCTAAATGCCAGGACAACAACATACCGCGTGCCTGCAACAAGGGTTAAATTACATTCTTGTGGAAAGCTCTATATCGCCGCAATAAAATTAAATATGTATACGTTATATTATCTTGCTTTTTCGTGAATAATTTAAAAATGTACACGTAGCCAAACCTAAGATCAAAATTTATGACTAGGTACATAACGAAGTGTTAGGGGTACACTATTTATTCATTCGAAATTGTAATTATTACGCTATATTGTATACGGGAGAACAAAAAATTTCATTATTATAACTGAAAGCTTTTTTTGTTTAAAGGATTTAAATGCGTTGACAAAACTCACATTTTAAAAATGAAGCGCTCCCGTTTTTATCAATTTTGTTACAGTGAACGGTTTTATACCCAAATTGAAACAGAAAATGAACATTCTAAAAGTGCCTTTTATTATTATTTAGTTAACAGTTCTCGAAAAATCGTGAAAATTTCCAGTATATATTTAAACATATTCGTCATTTTATTTTGATTTTTCAGCTTTGTCATCAAGACAATACAGGCCATATATTTGGACGACGATCTCATAGTCATACCAAATGCCAAAGTTGTTGTAATAATACCAAACTGTGCAATGCTGATCTTCAATGTAGCGAACATCTACAAGGTATATTCTAAAAGTCTAATCTTGTATCAAATATTTTAAAAACAATCAACTCCATATTTTAATTATAAATTCTACACACGTATAATATTGTCTTGTGTCGTAGGTTTTAGGGGATATTTTCCCTGAAGATCAAGATTCCCGTATAGGATGTCATTTTAAATACTCCATTTATAAAAACTTGTAAATGATTATACCATGTTTAACAGAAAGAATGTGGAATATATGCAAAAAAGACACAAACCATACCTTACATACGTTTATCAGAACAATTCAAATGCCAAAATTAAACTGCATGTAAAAACTTTTCTGGATTTACGTTTATCAGACACGCTAGAGGCAAAAAAGGGAGATCAGTAAAACTTCATCAATTACAAGTTACATTCAAACGAATATTACAGTTTATGAAACATCTACGAAAATCTGACTTTTGAAATCAATGTTTACATTATTATTTTGTATGCCGAAATTTGGTGACAGAAAGAAACTCTTTTTTAAAGCTCCTCTAATGATGTAGGCCCTTGGTGTTTTTTTAATGTCGAAATCAACGTAGAACTGAGTAAAATGTAATTTATGCAAAAAAATTTAAATCAGGGAGTATGTAATACATGTATAAGATTTTGATTTAAGCAATGTTCACGCAGTGCATGTATCAACCTTCATTAAATCAATGTTCATTAGAGTTATGTAGAAAAGTGTAGGGACACGAAACCGTTATTTTTTCCCAAAAATGCAGAATGTCAAAAATTTTCAAAACGTATATTTTTTACATTTGAAAATTGCATATGTGAATTGAAAAAGCTAATTTGGCCTTCGACAAACCAAATTTTTACTAACAACGTCAACAAAAATCTAGATTAAATGAAAGGTTATGTATTTTTGTGTCAGATGTTTTGTTACACTGTAAATGAACACTTTTGATTATGTAAGAGAAGTATTATTTAGAGTATTTATGTTCTGTTATTCGGGGCGATTTAGAGCCTCTCCGTTTTACCCTTTGTGGAGATCTCTAGATTATAAATTGCCCTGTTTTTCTCGTGGATGCAGTGTGGGCTCTCTGAACCTTTTCCATTTTTTCACTTTCATAATATGATCAGCTGAGCACCTCAACACAGAAGTTTTTGTCGGAGCATGCGGCTTATTTGTTATCGGGCAAACAATAACGACCCACATTTGGTGGAAAAATTTGATTAATATTGAAAGTTTTGTCATCCTGATGCTAACATGTGACACAATATTGATGTCATCAGTAATGCCGTAAATAAAAGTGTACGTGTTTTGTATTAATGTTTATAAAAAGTCACTTATTTATTGAACACTGGTAAACATTTAATAAAACCACTAGATCGATGCCTTTGCTGGTGGCCCAGAGACTCGGGAGGGTTCTACTTCAAGTTGCCGCATTTGTCTAAATTGTAAATCAATTAAAGGTTTTGAAACGCTTTGCACTTTTGTGGTTGTCACTATCAACGGATTTGGCTTCCTTTTTAATTTTGTTTGGATTTGAGTTTTTCTTACACTATTTTTGGATATCAGACTTTCTATGTTTTGGATTTTTATGTTACACCTTGAGATGTACATGTAGCATGTATAATCAACAACGTTAACATTGGTCATATTTTGAAACCCATGGGTCGGTGCTTTGCTGGTTGAATAGGTATTCAACAGCCCAGCTGTCTCACATGAGATTTATCAAACATGTTGTTACAGGAATTTGCTGTATGTGTTAAAAATTTGAAAGCACTGATTATACGGAAAGGCTTTAAAACGAATTTCATTGAGTAGTTGTCGAATTTGGCTTCCTTTTTTGATCAATTTGGCCTAATAGTTTATAAAAATTCACCATATGTATTCAACATTGTTAAGTTTGTGTTTTGAATTTATAACAAAAATTAGCTTATATAAGTTTATTGTTTTGGGTGAAATTTCAGGTGCAAATATGACCCTATGTGAACGTTCTTTACGGATTCTCAGCAACAGATGTATCTTTTGCGAACGTTTTGCTTATTTTTTCAGTACCAAGACAAAAATGTCCTTCTTGAAGTGATGTTTCTGATCCTGCTGCATGCCCTAATATCACAACATGCCAAGCTGATGAAGTAAGTTCACAATGCCTTAAGATAAAAACCCTCATAATTCTGGGAACACTTTGCAAAAAAAAGTTAATGTGTTATATCTAATTTGTGGTACGGAAATCCTTGACTTAACAATTTGTCAGTTATACAGAAATGTCGTTCATTAAAATCTGAAACGTCGCTACAAACACAAGCATAGCGAACAAGCTAAAAATATATAAACGAAGGATATGAACGAGCAAAAAGGAACGTCCCCATCAAGGATAGGTAAATAAAAAATTGGGAATGAGAAATCGTGCTTCTGGTCGTAAATTTTGGTGTTTGTTTTTGTTTTACATTTTGTGATATACACATCAAACTCCGGAAAAGCTACTGGTATTAGCTTTATTCAAGATTAGTTTCTTCGGAGAAATCTTGATAGTGTATTTGTAGAAATCGCGCGTTAACCAAGAAGATATCATCAAGGTAGAGATACTTTTGTTTAATTTATTTATTAAATCAGATTTAGAAGGATCCTTTTGGAGTTTGGTCAAAAACTGATTTCTACAACAATAGTGAAACAAATCTGCTATTAAAGGACTATTAAATAATTTTTACGACCTCTCTATGGGTTAAACTGTTATCAAGAAGGGAATTGATAGAATCAATAATATCCTCACAATCCAATAAGTTAATGTTTTATATTTGTTTTTTTCGTCGCGAAAAATGAACTTTCTCTACTTCAGCAAATGTATTTATAATTTGCTAAACCAAAATACCATTTAATCAAATAAACGACTTGATGTTCAGTAAGGTAATGTGGAAGTGTAGTATAAAGAGTAGAGAAATGTATAAATAGTCAAAACGATAACCAATAAATGACTTGGGACAGGCAAATCAGATGTGTTAGTGTTTAGTGGGTTTCCAACTCTATGCGACGCGAGGTCAAAGGAAGAAATCAAAGAAAACAAAAGTAGTGACAAACTAACTTTGAAAAATCAAACAGAAATGATATCAATTCGAATAGAGAGTACAAAAATTAAAATAGTATACTAAACAAAAATACATACCATATTAAAAGTGTTGTTCAATGTGTTGTTATGTTCTTTAGTATTTGTGCTTTTAGTACAAATGGAACGTAGACATATATATCTTGATTTCTGTTGCAGGTTTGTTTCCTTCAAAAATACTATACAGAAAGAAATCATATATTATATGACCTTGGATGCAAACACACAATTGTAAGCTGATTTTTTTCTAAGAGAGTATAATGAAACTTGGACGAATTTCTTTACAAAACAGGAGTAAACCATTTAGATATACGAAGCTTGTATACACTGAATGACTGTAGCACTAATTAATTTTTTCTGATATACAAATATAAATAGGTCTCGAAATGGTAGCATCCTGTAAGACATAGAAAAAATTTAGGGTTTGAATTTTTTATTCTGTGAATACATTTCAAAGCATATGCGATATAAAAAAAAATAACGGATTACGTTCTTTTGGTTCATGCCAAATATTTCTTTTACCCTTCCTGAAATATCATACCCATTATTTAAGCCGTTTAATGCAGTACAAATTGTAATCATAACACAAATATGTATTTAAAACATATCATAGTTCAAAGTCTGAAAATTTTCGCATAAAAAATTAGACTATAAATAAAAATAAAACAGACGGTCTCAAAAACATAGCACCAACCTTTGCTATCTAATTAAATTTAGACAGTAAATATAATATCCAAATGCATTTTAATTTTCGAAGCTGGAATGTTTAAATTTTATTTGGACAAATAGTATCATCAAGTCGAATTTGACCCTGTTGGTGAAATTAATACTGTGCATGGCTATTTCAGTTTTGCCTTCATGGATATGCTAATCCGTTGGGTAGACGAACATTTGAAGGAAGACATCTTCTCTGTGAAACATGCTGTGGAGAAAGTAACAACTGTAATCGAAATCTTCAATGTAGTCACGACAAACGTAAGTTCCTTGTGAGATCTTCACTTTATAGACATAAATTAAAAATTCAAAACATATTTCAACAAAGTTAATATTATTAATATTTTTAAAAACGAGAATTGTTCCTTGAAATGAAAGATGAGGTATTATCAGGGACAAATTATGGCTTTAAAAACATCACTTGATCTTGTAAATACTGCATTCGAAACTTTTTGCATTATAATCTATATAATCGTTATTTATATTTGTTCCGTATAATAATATTTTTAATAAACTACAATGTTATTACCATAAATAACAGGTAATCTATCTATACAATACAAATAATCAAACTCGACCATTACTGAACAATCCGGCCAATAATGTCGGTATTTGCCGACATCCGGGTATTATATACAAAGCCATATAAAGTTACCTGGTTGTCGATTGTTACTTAAAAATAAATGAATTTAAAAATTCTGTATTGAAAGTTCACTTTCATGATGCAGTTCAAAGTCATAATCACATTGACATAAGTTTCTATGACATTGTACATGTAAATGTATATTATTATTATTATTAATTTTCCTCAATTTTAAAAAGTTGCAGCTATATTAGAAAGGTAATTATATGCAATGTGTAATGGTAAAATAGTTCAAAATATCAATATTTAACAACATGCGTTTTTTCTGAATAATTGGTCCTTGACCTACTGAATAGGCCTTTGACTTCGCCTCAGGCCAATACAGAAAGACATGGACCAATAAATAAGGCAATAGGAATATTGTTCATTTTATAATATCATAATATGTGATTGAATTTCCATATATGCAGTTATTGAAAAGCTCTGTACTATAAGAAAAATAGAGAGAAACCAAAGATGAACTACATCAGAAAAACACCTTGCGTAACAAAAAATGAATACACATGGGAGTGAAACTGACATCATCCTCTGATAGCACATTATTATAGACTAATATTAAAACACTGAATAACCTAATAAAATCAAACATCTAACTATTTAGAAACATTTGAATTTTTTACAGAGAAATCTTTCAACTCCTCTTGTGAAGTAACAGATAACTGTGCCAATAACATGGTTTGTCTCGCCTACAAGTGTCGGTGTCCGTCTACCGATTACTATGTAATCGATAACATATGTCACATTCGTAAGTACATCAAGTCGAGCATAGCATTGGCGAAACAATTGATTACCACTGGCAGAAAAAAAAAAGATATATTGTTAGTAAACAGTCTACAGTGAAAGACACGATAAAGTCAAGACCAAAACAAAACCAGACAAAAAACGGAAAAGAAATCAGGTGCTTCCAATGGCTAAGCCGTCCCTGCATCTCCGAAAACACCCAATTACTAGTTAAAGATAAAAATTTTTGATTCGTTTGATATGTAAAATTATGTGATATAAATATAATAATTGATTTAAAGACTTATCATACCATAAATATTATATAAGGAATTCGAAGATATCAAAGGGGCAGACAGAAATCGTTAAGTCGGAAGACAGACAAGACCATGGCCAACGAAATG
>JAULBM010338586.1:0-12689 GCA_032357055.1 Geukensia granosissima
GTGTCTTTTGTTCACCTTTCACATTTCAATGTGCTGCGGTCGTATCATGCTGCGCTTGCGAAGCACCTCTGTTTCTTCATGAAAAAAGCTTTATTGAATATTATTCTTGGTAATGCAGAACAATGGAAAATATTAGGGCAGACAAAGTTCAAATAGTGAAGGTATCTTCCAGAGTCCTTTTATGGATATCTCACATAAATATTTGTTACTCAATTAAAAGAAAAATTTCAACAAAAGTAAGATTTCATTTTCTTCACAAATCTGCTCTTTGATCTGCATTCATTAATAAATGTTTCTTAGTGGTTTCCTACCATATTATGGCTTCTATGATGTACTGTTGTGATGACTGGCTTATTTTTAAACTTTAGAGTTTGCCAACAAACTTTGACAAAACAGTTGCATAACATCCTATCTTGTTTCCTTTCAGTATATTTGATATTGAACTGAGGAAAAATGTTCTCGTAGAAAATGGCCTTGGCATCTTCACATATGTAACTGGACCCAGTGCTGTCGACCATTTATTTGAAAACCACTACGTTAAAGTTGAAGATAGTTTAATCGTTGGACAGTCTACAGCGTTTGACTGTAATGTTAACGTGGTTGATCAAACCAAAACATTCTTTACTTTGTCCAATCATGTTGGTCGTTCTTGGAGGAATGATGGAACAGGAAAAACCGGACTTTGTACTGCTAGCTTTTCACAAGCTCCTAACAACGCAGCTGAAAAACCATTTTTTAACACTATGGCATATAATTCAATTGGTGGAAGGATGGAGGTCAAAGGTATTTATTGTTTTACCTTTATATAATCTTCCTTAGTTTTTGTTATTGCAATAAAACATCAGTATTTTGACTGCTATGCAACAGTGATAATTTTCTTTAGCAGTGGGCAACAGTTCTATGGCAATGTTTTTGTGTGTTGATCAAATTGGCCGTGGCTTTATTTCTGTATGATAATCATGTCAGATGATCAGTTATGATAAACAAAGGTGTATAACAAAATAAGTTTATCTGATCCAGTCAATAACTGTTTATTAATTTCAAAAAACTTTCATAAGCATCTGTAATGAGTTTCACAAAAAGTCGTAAGTTTGAAATTTATCCTAAGTGTGTGATGTAACAGTTGAAATTATATTGTGATGTAAAATCTTATGATCAATTGTACACTTATGATTCTTTGTGAAATCTATCACTGAGTAATTTATTATTTTGAAAACAGTTAAAAAATTGCATCTCGCTAATTATTCACTTGATTAAAAAAATTTATTGAAGGATATTAGTTAGGCAACCAGTAACCATTCAGAAGATTTAAAGGTTCATTATTAATTGTTGTAAGCATTTGTTATAAAAATCATACAAGATAAGGACACCAATTGCTACATGTAAATGAACCCAAGATAAATGGTCCTAGGTATACCTGTGGGCTATTTACTAAGTACTTAAATTATTATTGCATATCACCGTATGGTTATTGTGTACAGAATTAGGTTAGGGGTATCCAGTAAAACTGTGGTTTTGGATTGGTGGGCACTTTTGGGGATGTGACAACAAATTTCATGCTGTAATTAACCTAGATTCCTCATAATAATGTATGACTGATGGATCTTGTGTCATCTAACCACTTCCATCCAATATTTATATCATTAACAACAGTCTGATGTAATTCAAAATATTTCCTTTGCAGGTGTCACTTTTGCCAACTTCCAGAACACATGTGGAAGAGATGTTGCTTTTACAACAGAACCTAACATGGACGATGCCATCCATCCGGTGTTGATATCCCAAACCACTTTTTATAATGTGGGCAGTCAGAACAATTTCCTAATGCACAGACCAAGAGTAGGGTAGGTTTTATAAAGCACTTTGGTAAACTTCATTTTACAGTTCAGAAAAACATTTCAGTAACCTGAGCCATAAAAAACTCTTTTCTGTTATTCAGAGTTTTTTTTAAAATTTGACAATTCTGGTTTGTTAATTAACTTAGCAGAAAGGCAGATTTTTGCATTTAGAACTTCTTTATCTTCTACAGGAAAATCAACCCATCAGATTGTGTAGATATGGACTGTGATGGTTTAAAGAAGGCTCTGATAAAGGATTCTGATGGAACTTTCTTGGGTGTGGCCGGAGACGCCTTCTCACAGTCAGAATATGAATGGAATGGTGACCCAAGACGAGGATTGGGAGATTACCGTATTCCTAAAGCCATGCTGACTTACCCTGATGGTACCAGAGTAGACTATGATGTCTTTGCTAAATACAAAGGTATCTTGATATGTTCAGCAGGACACCAGTGTTATAAAACTGGGGAAATGTTATATAGGGTCAGAGGTCATAACTGATATCCAACTTGTATGGTTTCTATCACCATAGTTACTTTGAATTGCTTTTTAGTCCATTCTTCATTCTTTGTATTTGTTTGAACCTAAAATAATTTTGGTCACCATGGTTTCCTTGAACTGCATTTCAGTCCATTCTGCATTCTTTTTATTATATTCATACAATTTTAGTTTTTACCTAAAGGATTAAAAAAACCTGTATCTGTATATGAAAATGTAAATTTATATGTGTATGACATTTATGTTGGAAAGCACTAGCTCTTATTTTTGTCTTGTCTGTGACAAAAAATGGCCGAGGTGAGACATAGGGATATTTTTTCTGGCAGTTTTATACATTTTTTTATACCTATGGTTAAATTTCTGTTAGTTTTTCAAACTAAAATAGTTTTTTTCAGATTAATGTAAATATTTTATACCACAACAGGGTGAGTGGGTGAGACACCAGGTTCCAGGGAACCACATACAATTTTTATACTTTTAATCAGCTGTTTTTATTATGTTACCTAAGTAACCTGGAATCCTTGAAAATACAAATAACCTGACAATGTTTTTCAAAAACTTTTGTAATCTGCTTAAAAGGTAGTCAGTGTCCAAATAACTGTAACAGAACTTCCTTTTGATAACCTGTTTTACATTTGAAACATGACTTTAATCATTTGATACCGAAAAATAAAACAAATTTGTTGAATGACAGTTACAACTATAAATAAAGATTTAAAGTACATGAAATATACTTTTTTACTAAGACTGATAGCAATGAACAACTTTCTGTGTTTTTAGGCAGAGAACAAGTATCATCTTGATAGATATGAAAATTTCAGATGTATCTTAGTGCAGATTTTCATATCCTCTCAGTGTAGTAGTAAGAAAATGTTTTCCAGAGCCAAAGAAAATCATTTATATTTGAATTAAGGATAATTTTACTTTAATTATTGTTTTATATAGGTATAATCCGTGATGGTTCATGTACATACTCCTCTTCATCCCAGGCTTGGACCTGTACAAATTACAATTACGAACAAGTGGTCATTGAGAGTATGGATGCTGATACAGAAACAAGACGGTTGTCTCCAGTTGGTGTCCTCGGATGGGATGACAGTGGTAATGGATATATTGATCTTATCAATGGGCCTCAGGACCATGGATGGTGTTCTGGATACACCTGTCAGAAACGTTTGTCCTTATTTACTGCTGTCATGGCAACAGGTAATATGTAACAACAGCATAATCTGACCAAACTACACCTGGACTGAACTACATACCTGTATAATTTTGATCTTCTGTCTATTTAATCATTACTTGTTAAATTTTTATTTTATTCTTTTGTGTTTTTTATGCCATCTGGTTTAAAAAAGTCATTTTCAATGCCACATGCAGTTTAGCAAAATTTGATTCATGATGTAAGGATTTGGCAGGGATTTTCAGACAACTTTTTAAAGAATTGGAAAAACAAAATCTCATATTATCAAAATATAAATAATCATACTTTTTTCACTCATTAAACATCCAAGTTTCATGTCCTTTATTATTAATGGATCACAGTGTAAGATTCTCTATGTTAGCACTTAAAGTTGTGAAAGCAACTTAATATAGAACTTGCTAACCAAACCAGTAGTGAATTAAAAAAGTTAAATTCTCTGTGCATCAAACTATATTACATTTACGTCTTTGTTCAGTCATTTTTTACCATCTTTGATTAAATATAGCTTTTTGTGTTGAAAAAGACACATTTTATTGTTCAGTTAAGTTCCTAATCCTTTGCATTAATGTGTAACAACATTTTTTTATTTGAAGCTGACCTCCTTATACAGATATATTACATACAAGTATGTAGAATATTTTGTTGAAGTAGCATCTTTAATATATTTGCAGGTCGTAACTACAGTGTATATTTTACCAGTACCTCTCCACAACATGTCAGATATAGGATGCTCAACTCGGATAGCACCAAAACTGTTGGCATAGCAACTTACTACAACACTCCTAATCGTCTTGATGTTTTTTGTGATGGCATATATGTACTTCCAAAGAATGGTCGTAGAGATAGTGATGACAGAGTCTTGTTGACTCCTCCTACAACCTGGGATGAATATATTCCTGATCCGTTGAATGATCCTTGTGGGGCTAACTACCTTGATTATGATTGGAAACACCAACACATCATTTTAAATGGAGCATGTGTTGTGGATGTTAAAATTAATCCTGTAATTGTTCTTGGCTTTAATGTACCAACAATGACAGAAGACCAATTTTTCGGTGACAACCTTGTAAACAATTTGGCTTTATTCCTTAATGTTGATCCAAGTAAGATCCGTGTAATGCATGTTGTAACAGGTGTAGATGAACGACGAAGAAGAAAGAGGTCAACGGGAGACAACTCCATGTACTATGTAGAAATCGGTAACCAGCCATGTACTAATATCAACTGTACAGGAGTAACTCTTAGTACACTGTCCTTCACCGACCTTCAACATTTAGCAGTTCATATTATCAATGCCTACCAGGTATTATATTATATATATTTTTCTCTCCACATTTCAATGAATAATTTTGTTGTATTGAACCTTATTTTTCTGCTTTAATAATTATATCTGCTTGCTTTTACCCATTTTTTGCTGCATATTTTTCATTTGTCTGCAATTTTTTTTGTAGGGTCTGTATTATCTATAGTTGTATGTTTGTTTTTAGTTTGATATGTACACTATGTGTCATGTTTGTCTTGTTCATGTTCTGTGTGTGTTGACTTTTCTCTATATTGTCTGCCTCTTCGGTTTTTGTATTTAAATTAAAACCTGACATTTATTGAGAATATTGTTCCAGATCAAAATACTTTTGATTGCCATCCAGGGCTTGGAAAACTGATGCTTTTTAAATGTATGTACCTCTCTCATACTGTATTATTTGGACTATAAGTCTATGTGCTCTAGTTTGCATTTTTCCCAATAGACCTAAAATGGGAAATGCACATGTTTAAAAAAAGTCTTGTCTTACAATCAGAAAAAATATGACATATCAACAACCTACTGAGGTACCAGGGGATTTTATGCAATAAGGGGCACAGTTAGACTGAAATACTTTCGGACACAATTTAATAGATGTCAGTTCTTGTGCAACTTGTCTGAGTCAGAGTTTGTTGGGAGATATTTTTAGGTAATGCAGAAAATAGTCTTGAAATTATAATGAATTTCTTGTTACTTTATAGTCTGGAAACTTATCAGATATACTGAACATCACAGTAGATGGATTGTCGGTAGCTGAAGCCATGCCACCAGTGACAGATCCCACCTGGGCCAAAGTTGTAGAGGCTGGAGATGATTATCTGAGTGTGCTAAAAATACCACAGACCTTCCACGTCAAGGAACAACCCCAACCTGCATCAGAAGGAAATCCTTTCACTGTACAACCTAAATTACATATGCTGGATATTCTGGTATTTAACATTCCAAATTGGGATTAAAAATGTTTCTTTGTTTATTCCCAATCTTTAGGTTTTAAATTTTTTTGCCACTGCTGTGGATGTGGAAAAGGTCAAGATTATTACCATTGTTTGAAATTTGGAATGTCTGTTCTGTTGCATTTTTAATGTTGCATCATATCTCAGAATTTTCACAATGTGGCTATGAATTGAAAACTGTCAAAAAACCCACTTTGTCTTGATCAAAGCAGTTTTTTAAATCATTAGATTTTAAGGTGTTGAGTGTAACTGGTAAATAAAGAAATTATCGTGATCATTTCTTATTGTGAATTTGATACTTTTCTCCAAAATGCAAGTAATAATAATTGCAATTTTAAGAAAACCTGCTTGCCAATATAGTTATCAGATATCAGTTCTTAATTTCATGATTATCATTCAGTCGCATCTTTCGCAATGATAAAAACATCACATTTATTTCTAAATGGATATTGTTTGTTCTGTGATTCAATTATATTTTACTATTTTTGAGGCATTTTAAAATTAGCTCCAATTTTGTGACCAAAAAGATGTTGTATTGTAACTTGTCCTTTTTACAGTATTAACCATATGGTTAGAGATTTATAATATGAAGAAAACATTTCTACACAGGGAGAACAAATAACCCTTTTGGGAGCCTCTATTGCACCATGGAAGGTCAGTGTATCACTGAAAGCAGGAAGTGGAAGCAATGCTCAGGCTCAGTTGATTGGATCCACCAATGTATCCTTTGTTGATGGCTGGGCAAACTTCACCGACCTTGGAATCAGCCATGAAGGTTCTGGGTACATCCTAGAGTTTACTGTTACCTATCCAACAGAGGTGGTCTTCAATGTGGAGTCATCTCCACTCACAGTCACACAGAGAGGACTGAAGGCTGGAATTGTATCAAAGTCTAATGGTGTGTACCAGAATAACCTTGTCAGTGTGACCTTGAATATTAAAGACAGCAACACTGGAGCCACTGTGGCAGATATTGACTGGAAGGTAAATCATTGAAAGATTTTTCAAAAATACTAGACAAATGCTGAGACAAGAAAAAAAACTGTCCAACAAATGAAAAAGTTATAGTTTAAAAGTGTTTTATTGTTACTGTCATACATTCTATAACTCATCAAGAATCAAATATTAATTGATATAAACACAAGGTCTTGTATAATCTTACCTTATTACGGCCCTCTAATAAGAAACAGGTGTTCTATTTTTTTTTCATTTTGCATATCTGTCCCTTGTTCAACTTTTTTTTCTGTCAAAGTTTTTTCAGCTTGTGTTTGGAGTGTGATTTGATATTTGGTCCAAAGTTAAATAATAATGCTTTTGACTGTGTAAGCTATTTTCAGGTTTGCTTCCTGTTTACTGGCAGGTACTTTGAATTTTTAATTGACATCTTATTCATGGCCTTTACTGACATTTCTAGTTACATACTTTTCTTTTCTATTATTAGCCTATGTAACAAAGACCCCATTTTGGCGTTGTTGTCTGTACATATTTTGAGCTTTTAAACCTCATCACTAAGCAGTATAAGGATATCCTCTGTTTATAAGTAACAAGGTTGTGGTTACTCTTCAGATCTTTAATTGAATGAAAAAAGCAGAAAAATTATTAGCCAATGTGCTTGTTTTGTGCATTTGAAAATTTGGCAGGAAAGGGTATTTTCTTCATGTTTGTCATTGATGGTCCTACCTATTGAAGCCCATGAAGAAATAACAACGATTTTGCTAAAAAATTTGAATGGCATTTGTAGGTCTGTTCAATGAAACTATGAAAAAAGTGTGAGTTGTTGTGCAAATTATATTAATACTGTTAAATAAATAAAACCAAAAGAGTTCAAGAATCTGGCAAAAATGTCTGAACATGTGCAGCAAACTTTCTGAAGTTATAAAAGTAAAATAATTGACCAAGAACTGCCAATATTTTAGTCTTCTTAGCAAACTTACCAAGAAGTAATCTAAGCCAGTAATTTTTCATAGATGTATTTTAATTATTGTCAGAAACTATACTAGACAGTTTGTGTATTTTTACTGTTGTTTGCAATATGCATCATTAATTCTGTTTTAGGGTCATTTATGGCAAGTTACAGCAACAATGTCTTCTCCTTCCACTTTTAATTATTATGGCTCTCTGGCTGGAACAACTGTTGGAACATTTGACCCTGCTACAGGTCAAGCCCTGTTGAATGACCTTCGTTTTGACCAACCTGGAATGGCCGTCATTAAATTCACAGTCACATCAAATCCTCCAGGATATTCATTTGAGGTGGATGAGTTTGTAGAAATCATTTCGACAGAATTCAACACAGTAACCGAGGACACTACCAAACAAATGCAGATTAAAGTTGATAAAGACTTCGCCACATATGGAAAAACAGAATTCGGTGCTGCTCTTCTCAATTCAATGATGATATCAAAATATCCTTACATCAGAGCTAAAAATATGGTTCTCTCTGAAGGTAAAATTAAGATTACAATGGGTATGAAATTTTTTATTTTAAGTTTTTAAATATAAGAGTACAGCTGAATAAAAGAAGTGCACATTTCTAAGTTTGTTTATTTATTGAAAATCAATTTGAAAAAAAGATCAAAAAGCAAGTATCAAGAACATTACAGCAAGATAATAAAAAAGTTTTTGGTGTGATTCAAGAATTTTAACAAAATGAATATCAAGTTTGAGAAATTTAAAATGACTAACACTTGTAAATATTTGAACAGGAAGTGTAAAGGTGATGGTTACTATCAGTGGAAACAAGACAACTGTACAAGAAATTATAGATGGAGTTTGTGATTCCATTACCTCAGGAACAACCTTCACCTACAATGGTCAGACATTCTCTCTGGCGACTTACATGACCTTAGATAATGTGACCTACTATGGGGTCAGCTGTGGTGATGTTGATGTGAGTATTATCTTCGTCGAGAAACCATAAAAAGTGATGTTGTCTTGTAGTAAAGAAGGAAAACAAAGGCCCAGATTTATTGGGCTTTAGGTTCATCCTTGATCGTGGACGAATAAGATCTGTTGAACAAAGCTGACCTGATACTGTATGCAGCAGGAACTTATCAACTGAAAAATATTTAATGGTTAACTTGCATTTTGGCATACAGTTTAATTATAAACTCTGCAAATTCTTCATTATTAAGAAAATCAGTAAATAATTAATGGTCCATGTTGACATGTTTTCATTTGGCATTGAAAAAAGTGTTTATATTGAAATTGTTGATTGCCATGTCACAACATTTGTAAAGGCAAGTATAGATTGAAGATGTAGCCATTTAAGTGAGTTCATCATTGGCAATTAATTTGTATGGACCTTCATAAAAATATTAATTGAAAATGTGAATTTATATTTGCAGGATGATGAAGGTGACCCAGAGAAGACAGCGCTGATCATTGGAATAGTGATATGTGTCTGTATTATTGCTGTTCTGTTGGCCGGAATCGTATACTGGAGACTTTGTGTATATCCTAAAACCAAAACACACAGTAAGTTATATTACAATAGCTACAGCCTTCGGAATCTTGTACTGGAGACTGTGTGTATATCCTAAAACCAAAACACACAGTAAGTTATATTTCAATAGCTTCAGTCCTTGGAATCTTGTACTGCAGACTATGCAATCCATTGAGAATCCTAACTCTCATGAATTCAGTTGACACACAAGTAGTCTTTTCTTAGCTCACCAACCATAGGGTCTGAAACTACTGAGCCAATTGCAATAAATTTTGAGTGAAATTGTCTTTGAATTATCCTCTTGGAAAAATTGTGCGTCTGGCATTCCGACCACATTCAACTTAGTTCCTAAGATTTACTTTATTATCTGTAGAAGCAATGGTGGCCTCTAAATTTTATCATTTGATACAAAAATGTTTAATAAAGAAACAAATCCTTATATCTCATATAGCATGTATAATGATGTCTTTGAATGAAATTTACTAACAAGAAAAAACAAATGAAATAAATACTTACTCTTGTGAGTGTGGTATTGAATATTTTAGTCAGACAGATTATGCGTAATTGTTTGTAAGATAAACAAAAATATGAAAATGGGTTTTTCTAACCTTTTAACATTAACTTTAACCATTCCAAACTTAAGAAAAAGAACTTGTGTATTTAAGGGCTTCGAAGAGCAAGTTTGGCATCAGGTTAGTAACACTGTGTGTGTGTGTGTACACTATATGTTAATGTATCACTGTTATGTAATAGTTGAAGAAATAAATGTCTAACAATTTTAAGTAGCAAGTGTTTTGTAGACTAACCATAGAACTAATTGAGAGGCATGGTCAAGCTTTGCTTAATACATCAATGATCAGAATGTTTTGGATGCCACACAAAATTTTATTTCCTGATGTGGTTAACTGAGAAATTTATTACAGAATTCAAATAATTAAACATTCCTTAAGCAATGTATAGAAGATATTTTAATTTATGAAGTTATATAAGAGATGCAGTTTTATTTCAGCCAGTTCTAAAAACTGGATACTTGCCAACTTCTGCTCATTCCAATTAAACATGCTACAGTATACTTCAGAAATCCAGTGTAATAAACAAAATAACTACATTCCTTGTATTAGGGACCCTCCCAGCTATAAGTGCCCCTCATCTTAACTTTGATTAAATTATTTTTAAAAACAGCCCTGAAAGCTCCAAGAATTGCAAGATCAAAGAACAGAAAATTCTTTGGGAATACAACAATTTTATGTCAGGCATTTAATGATGGGGATGATAATTAGAAATATTGATTTCTGTTGATTCCAAACTACATAAACAAAAACAAACTACAAACCAGACTTGACAGAATTCTAGTTTTTATCAATTCTTATAAGAACTGGTGGTTTTAATTTCTTAAGCCCCATGGACACTTGATATGAAGATAAAGGTATTTTTATTTATCTGTATATTTGAGTACTGTGCATTATCCTTATACGGTCCCTCTAAAATGCTGATCCCTCACTTTTCAACACTTTTCCCCAAGGTCCAAAACAAAGTGTAATTTCTGTGTTATCATGCCTTTATATTTCACCATCCTGGCCTGGTCCCAAAATTGGTGATTGATTAAAGTTACACTGTAGTCAGGAAATAGTCCAAAAACAATATTTTATGTCCAACAAAATTCTACTATTACACTGGATGTGTTTAGAATATCACAAGACAATACCACACAACTATACATCAACCAACAACAATGTGAACAATACCACACAACTATACATCAACCAACAACAATGTGAAAACTTTATATGCCCAATAGGACTTTGTAGGGAAGGGGAGAAATCAGTCCCATAAGTACAGTTTTTATTAAAATAAAATTCCTAGGTTATCTTTCTATAATTTTACCAAAGACAGAATTGTTTGAAGATTTGTGAAAAAAAAATCATGTTCAAAGATACGAGATTACAGTTATAAAGTCATGTAATAGTATCTTAAATATGATATATTGTTCATTCTTTCAGGACTTCATGATCCACGTTACTTAGGAAAGGGTAATATCGGAGAGGAAATATTGTGGCGAGAAGACACATTCCAAAGTATACGTGAGAGGTCATGGTTACCAGCAGAAATGAAGCCACCACTTACAACAACATTCTGTGAGAAGAACAAATCGGCATCATTTACTGGCCATGCCTAAGGACACTGAGTGATTGTTTTTGTTACTGTTTACAAACATTTACTGGCCATGCTTAATTGGACCAAAACTGTTTTTGTTTTCTGTTTATGTTGATCTGTCATTGTTTTCGTTCTTTGTTAACCTAAAAATACAGTTATTATTATTAATATATTGTAGTTAACATGGAAATATGAAAAACATAGATTATAATTACCAGGAGATTCTCTTTTTCTCATTTTTTGTTTTTAACATCATTTAATTGATGATACAGTATATTATTACAAAAACAATAATTTAGGTACTAGAAAATTCTTCTTATCTTTCTGTTGCATGTTTATAGTAAGCACCAGAGTTGACATTAAGATTTATATTGAAACTTTAGCTGTATTTTATGGTGTATCAACCAATATAATGTGTTTTTACTGTTTCTTTACCTGCAAACACTACTCCATTGATTGTTTAATTTTTTGGATTGCCTTTTGGAATTACTACTACATATCCATTCAGAAATAATTTGTTCAACTTTTATCAAGTAATGTAAGGGTAATACATTTAAATGATTATTTTTGGCATAGTCAACTTGAATATTTGTTTGACAGGAAAGAAGAGCTCCCCCTCCTGGTAATATGTCCGAGTAGTGTTCACATGAGTTATTAGCAAGCACATCTGTGATAGTTACGATCTGCAAGATTTTATTTTTTATTTCATTTTATTAATTTCTTAATGACTGAATTGAACTGTAAGATAATATTTATTTACAAAAATCTGTGCCATAAAAGGCCTAGAATTGTTTGCCTTCTTATTGACTGTGATGTTTACTGAGATCTCAAGGGTCATGACTAGCTTTGATTTTTTTTGCTCTACATTATGACATTATTAAAGTCTTTTATAGTTTTCTAATTTGTTTTTTGTTCTGTTTATTATATATATTTTTTATACGACTGCAAAAAGTTGCGGTTGTATTGTGGTATGATGCTGTCGGCATCAGCGTCAGCGTCTGTAGACAGGTTAGTTTCCGCACAATAACTTTTGTTCTAGTTTACCAATCCTTTTAATATTTTGGGACATTTATAATTGGTTTGAAATAAAGGTTGGTATTGATTTTGGGGGATCAAGCCCCACCTGTTTTTTAAGGGAGGGGCCATAAGGGGTTTTTCTCTTATTTGAATGCAAGTTCTCTATTTATTGATGTTTTTTTTTCCTTTGTATTCCCCTTGAAAGTCAACATTATAGGCCACAAGCGTCATGACCTATCTCTTACTGTTATTGAGATATGAGGGGTCCAAAAACGGCCACGCC
>JAULBM010338597.1:0-12688 GCA_032357055.1 Geukensia granosissima
CCACACTTACCCAAAGGGTCTTTTGTTCACCTTTCACATTTCAACGTGCTGCGGTCGTATCATGCTGCGCTTGCAAAGCACCTCTGTTTTAACCTCTTTTTAGTTCATTCTGCACACATTGCAAGTTTTCCAACATTTATAAGTGGAACTGTCCAGTTTTGATTGGTCCTCTGAATGTTTTAGGCACCAGAGGATAAATTTAAACATGACTAAAACTAGACATAGCCAACACATGGGAACTGTACTTGTGACTAAAACAAAACTTCTGTGTACATGGCTCAGGTAATAAGTGTTTTTTTCTGTTGTTTCCATTTTGTTTATAATTTATTTTAAGTCTAGAAAATATGTTAAATTTATTTTTTTCAGTTTCATCTATTTGTAAAAAATTAAGTATTGACCTTTTTTTCAGTCAATATTTGGAGGTAACATAATGTCAGAGATGGGTCACCAGTTATACAAGTTACAGACTTTACTATTGAATATGTATGAGGAAAAAATGATGACACCAGCAGATCCAAATTCGCAGGTTATATATTTTATACAAATTTCTTATGTAGTTTTAGAGTTCAAGAAAAACAAAAAAAAATTACCTTTAAACTATCAATACAAACAATATGAATTATTGACTCAAAACATAAAAGCTGCATCTGTTAAATTAAAAAGGGTTTTAGATTTCACTTAATTTTTTAAATCTGAATCAGTGGAGTTATAATTGTGATTAGTAAAAATGATTTTCTTTTGACACTTAAATTATTGAACAAAATTTAATGGAATGGCCCATGGTTGGTTGTCTTTCAAAATTATATCAGATGAGCCTGACTTGTAACCAAGATATCTGAAAGTTAAAAATTGAAGATAAGAGGGATGAAATTTTTAAAATCTTCTTTTCTGAAACTGCAAAGGTTAAATAGCGAAAATGACAGAAATGATCTGTGGGTGGTCCCTCTAATGACCCTGTCTTTTGAGCAAGATGGCAATCAAGCTAAAAACAGAATAAAGGGCAAGGAAATGTAAAAAATCCTCCCTTCTGAAACTACAAAGCCTTTCTAACCCCGAGTTGACAGAAAGGATCTTACAAAGGTCTCTTTCCTTAGTTGACAGCCAGGCCATAAAAAAAAAAAGGGGGATAAAGTTTTTAATCTTCTTCACTTAAATTACAAAGCAAAACTTAGCCAAGATTTACAGAAATAATCCCTGTCATCCCTTTACAAAATTGTGTCCAATGACCCCCAACCTCTAGTCTCCATCCATGATGGCCACCATTCAAAAATTGAAAACAGGGGGATGGAATTTTAAAAATCTTCTCCTCAGATACTACAAAGCTTATCTAAGCCAAAGTTGGCAGAAATGACCCTTGAGTGGTTCCTTTTCAAATTTTTGTCTGGCATTTCTGACCTCTGAACAAGACTAATTCCACAGCAGAACTAAGTTTACCACAGAAACTATGGGAAATTCCTATTTTTTCATCTTGAACTGCTGTCTCAATTGATATTAAACTTCAGAAGAATGGTCAATATGTGGGTTCCTTTCAGAATTGTTTCTGATGACTCCACCCATACAACCAAGATTGTTGGTTACAGCCAAACTTAAGTTTTGTTTCATATTTGAAAACAACAGTTCTTACACAAGGTATTAGATCAATAAGACCATTAAGGAATCCTCATTTGCTTTAAGTGGTTTAAAAAAAGCTTTTTTATTTAGATGTACTGGTAAGATTATTTTTATTTGCATGCATTATAAATGTAAAAGTCAGATTTACATTTACTTTTAGGGATATTTCTGTCTCTTTATGCTGATCTAGTTAGTTTATATCTTTTATTTATTTCAGGCTGTACAGAAAATTATAGAAACATTAAGAAAACCAGTGTTAGACATCGACAGTGATTCTAACCAACCAGGCAACAGGAAATCAAATGTCTACAAAAAACTTGGATTTGAGGTAAATTCAAATCAGAGCAGACCGCCTTGGTGGTGTAATGGTTGGCATGCTGGCCTCGAGTGCGGAATGTTGTGGGTTCGATCCCTGGCCAGGTTATACCAAAGACATTACAATTGGTATTTGCTACTTCTCCGCTTAGCATGCATCATTTAGGAATAAGAGCAATGACTGGTCGGCCCAAAGTCAGGATAATGTGTCTGGGTAAAGTGGCAGGTCTTCCTGCAGTCTGTTGCTTTTGTGAGATACCATGTTAAAAGTCCTTCTAAGTGTGTCAGTCTAGTACAAAGCAGAGTTCATTCATTAATTTGCCCTCAACCTGAATATGCATGAAATATTTGCCGCTGGATGTTAAGCAACATTCAATCAATCAATCAATCAATCAAATCAGAGCGGATATTTAATGAAAAATTTCATGTTCATACATCCAAGTTCATTTGTCCTATAAACATAGTAAGGTTTGCATTTATTTTTTTGCAAAGATGGAGAGTACTTCATGAAAGTCTCTGCAGTGATATGTACTAGTATATTTTTTGGAATATTCCCTACATATTGCCACACATGCTGATTGTAGGCATTCCCATTTATGAAAATTCATGGTGTAATTGTCTGTCACAGCGAACGACGTGATCACGATATTAAAAGAAAGGTGAAATATTTTGACAATACTACAATTAAGGAACAGAAGTATTCATGAAGACAGCAGTATAATAATCATAATAATGGGGTGCTGTCCTGGTAATATGCCAAAATATTTCCCTGGTCGAGAATTATATGACCTGGGAAATATTTTGGCATATTACCAGGACAAACCCCCATTGTTTTATAAACATGAATGTAAAACATAAACTATTTTATGTTATTTTTTTAAAGTGATTGTAAAAAGTATACAAATAATTCAAATGCTTATTTAAACTCTAACAAATGTATCACATGACTGTGTCTCTCACCTTCTGATTCAGTTTCAAAACCTTACATTTGAATTTAACAAATTTATCACCAATACAGAGGAGAAATCAGTTACTTTATCTGTCATTTTAAAATAGATTAACTCCATTTGCATGAATTAAACACAATTTGCACTGAGGTGTGATTTTGTTAAAAATGAATATAAATAGCTATAAGGTCTTTGATGTCATCAGAAACTTGACAAAAATATTCCAAGCTAAAGAAAATTATTTACTCTTTTTGCATTTTTTCCAGAATTGCTCAAATCCAGGACAAGATTTTGTAATACATACACCTCCAGGAGTTCTGGCCTTGGACAATGTTTTTTATTTTGCTCAAAACCAGGAAGAAAATTATATAAAGGTAAAACACATACATAGTGGTAAATAATGTTAATATTTGTTTTCTATGTAGATATTATATTTAATGCCTTTTAGTTTTCAGTCATCTTTTTGTCATCAATGCTTTTATTTCCCAGAAGGTTGTAATTGTTATGAGTGGTTGTAACTTTCATACGTAATACGGGACTTACAAATTATTGTTATTCTTATGACCCTTTACTTTGCATTGTGGTGAAGCTTCATATGAAAATATGTATTTCTTTTGTTGTTGAAAAATGGGAATAAAATACATCATATGAGTCACTTGAAGATGTAGATATAGTATGTACTTTAGATGTACACATCACGAAGATTAGTTTTGAGTTTCTTAGAGCAGTAGTATTTAACCATTTTGAGTATTGCAATTTAGTGTTAATTGAATTTAATAAGATGACTAAATATCAAATTGGAATAAAGAAACAAAATAAAAATTAATAAACGAAACATGATCACTTCATCCTTTTTATAAGTAAAACATTATTAATATTATTTATTTGCAATAATATAAAAGGGATTTGACAAAAGTTGTCACAACTTAGAAAGTCATCCTAACCGTTATTTTGTTAGTTATTGCAAAAGTATAAGTATTCACTGGTATTGAATTTTTATGGAAAGATACTATCATACCTGTTCATGGCTTAAAATTTTCGCTGATATTAAAGATCTTGTGATGAAAGTCCAAAAATAACTTTAGCAAGTCTGAATATTTGCACAAAAGCATGTCTACCAAGATAGAGAACATTAAAACCTTTCAACTATTTCTACTTTTACAGTATTTCCTCCTTGGTGTCCATGCAAAGGTGATTCAGTTCATGTTTCTTGGTCAAATTTTGGCTTTTGACATTGCTTTTTCATTTATTGCTTGAATATTTAACTGTCACAAAACATTGTTTTGTTCACAAGAGGTAAACAAAGGGTCAATAACAACATACTCTACAGTCTACAATCAATCTCACACAAACAACACAAACATTTAAGAACAACAACTGGCATGTTTTGCACACCATATAATATCAACATTGATGTGCTAACAGATTTTTTTTGTTCTTCTTTCCAGGTAGTATTGGAAAATTCATGTCGAGAAGATAAACACGATTGTCCATTTATACGATCCAGCATAATGTTAACCAAAGTTCTTTGTGAAATACTCAAAATAGGAGAACCTCGTAAGTACTTGTAGTTTTAAAGGAATCTTTGTATATTCCATATTACATTGTATTATATAAGCTTGATTAAAATGCAAATAAGCTGTTGACATCTTTAATGATAACCAAAAAAGATAAAAAAAACAAAACAAAACTAGGCTTGAATTTCTGACATCTTGGTCAAAGCAATTGGGAATTTACTGGTTCTGAGATTTTTAATCTGGCCAACTTTCTGGTGACGTAACTATATGTAGTTACTTTAATTTCACGTAAAGATAATTGTAGTGTTCATAAAATGATATATATAATAGAAAAACAACCAAATCGAAAAAAATAAAATGGAAAAGGTTTAAGACACCCTCAAATGCCTTAGATTTTCTCTTCTTGCATTATTGGTGGTGTTAGATTCTATTTATCTTCCTTTTTTTATAAAAACAAACATAATTTTTATGTTTTAGGGCACAATTCGTTAACATAATAATATATAGCCTCATCATATCCAGCTTTTTTATGCCCCTGCCTTTAGGCAACTGAGACATTTTAAGTTTTACCCTCGTCCTTCCATATATCCATCGAATTTCATCAAAGATTTCTAGGCTTGTGTATGTTTGATTGATTTGATATTTGGTCTGAAGCATTATCATGTTAATTTGTACTGTGTCTCCCCTTTCAGGTCCATCATATGTCTACATCCTGTTTCTCTGGATAGGGGCAACTGTGTCCCATGGACACATTTTTTCTGTTTAAAACTGGTAACAGATTTTTGTAAACAGGCATAATGACATTGGTGTGGTTCCATTGATTTTTGTCTGATTTGCATCCAAAAGAATGAATACACATGTTAAATACACAAGTTAAATGAATGTTTATGTAGCATTTCAGAATATTTCTAATTTTTTAGCATCTGATGAAGGGAAGACATATTACCCAATGTTTTTCAATGATGACAAAGCCTTAGAGAAATTGTTTTGCATTTGTATCCAGTTGTTAAATAAAACCTGGAGGGAAATGAGGGCTTCAGAGGAAGATTTTCCAAAGGTTTGTTAAATTCTTAGTTATATAAAATGATTTCTTTCCTATGTGTCAAATCTGAGAGATTCAGACAATTTCTTTTTCTTTAAAGGACGAGGGTCTTAAAGGCCCTTTTTTGGCCCAAGAATTTGAATGAAAAATAAAATTTGGCTGTTATATATATTTATTTTATATTTTTTGTATTGAATGATGCCATAAAAAGAAAATCCAACTGAATTTTTAGTTTAATTGGTTCTACAATGGTCACATGGCACATAGAAATTACTTAAAATATTTAATTACTAAGAAATTACTGTATATACTTGCATAAAAGTCGGTAATTTGGGAGCTGAAAAGTCTTTCCTTGGAAGGGGTCCGACTTATAAGCGAGGCCTAGCCGAAGAAAGAAAAATTCTTGGTCGAATCTGGAAAGAAAAGATCGCTGCACCATTCAAACCAACTCAATGGGCCATCTGGAGTTGTGGGACGGTTGAATTATCGTATGGTGAATACAAATAATGTACTAATCAATAAAAAACATAGAAAACTCGTAAATGTTGTTTATTTTCTTACCTTTTTACTTTTGCACATGGTACATTTTATTTTGCAAACACTTCCGGTCTGGTAAATGACCAAAAAGCTTAACCACAATATGGCAAGAGACGGTCCAAATCCATTATTAACTTTATCTTTGATCACTTTTATAATAAGAAACTGATGTTAGTGCTTGATATTATTATTGTCATGTAATAACATTACCAACGTTTGAAAATATTATTGTTATTGTTAATCATATGGATACGATAAAAACGAAACGTGTAACCGGTACGTTCGTTCCCGTTGCCATTTTCTTTATTTTTGGTAGACAAAGGGAGACAACACAAACAAAAACATCTGCACAATTTCACAGGAATTCCGAACAGGAATAAACACACATGATAATAATAAAACTAGAAATAAGGTTTGATCATTTATTATCTCTTATAATGTGAGTATTTCTCTTCCTTGAGGGTTTACTTTCTTTCCAAGCCAAGACTTCGAGTGGCCAATTCCTTACCGACTTATTAGCGGGTGGATCATAAAAACCTCCGTTCTCAAGCTGAAAACTACACCCGGACTTATACTCAGATCGACTTTCATGCGAGTATTTACAGTACCTAATTTGATACATTATTTGATACAAATTTGTCTATGTTAATATAGATATAGACCACACAAAAACATCACAACCAAACTTTGCACAATTAAAGATCTATCGAATACAAATGTTTGGTTAATATCTTTGTGATGTTTTGGTGCTATCATATCTATTTTGAACAAAACACATAAAAATTCAGTATTTTTACATAAAATGTTACATTCTTGTTAAACCAACAAAAATTATATAAGAAAAAGTAATGAATTATTCAAAGATTATCATTAAAAAGCATTTTTACAACAACTTATTATTTTGTCACAAAAATCTAAAATTTGGGCCAAAATATGGGGCTTAATGTATCTAATCCTTTAAGTTTCCATGAGAATTTCATATGGTATTAGATAGAATATAATTTTCTAAGTGATAATTATTGAAAAATTTAGCTGTTTTGTATTAATGTTTCTGGCAATTTTTTTTATTCTGTTCATTTTTTATAAGATGGCACTTGAGTTTTTCCTGCAATAAAGGCCTGGCATGAGTGATGAATAAATATGATAAGAATTACTTCTTTTTAGGTATTAGGTGTGGTTAAAGAACAGATAACAAGGGCTTTAAGTGTACAACCAAGATCTTTAGAAGTTTTCAAAAACAGATTACAAACACTGACATACCAAGACATCCTTAAACTGTGGGAACAGGACAGGCAGACCAAAGAGGAATGGGAATCTCAGGCTCAACCTATTATGTTAGTTTATCAATTGTTCAATAAAGGGTCATTTTTTCGCCAAAGAATATGGCTAAGAAATATAAATTTGCTAAAATCTATCATTCTATATTGTTTGTATTGAAAATATTAAGAAATTACTTAATCTAATACAATATTTGATGTATTTTTGAAATTTAATATAGATGGCACAAAAACATCGCACAATCAAAGATCTATCAAGAAAAAACAGTTAAGTTAAATATATCTTTGTGCACTCATACCTATTTTAAAATAAACAAAAATTCAGTATTTTAAGAGAAAATGTTGCATTCTTGTTGAAATAGTCAAATGCGCCTTGCTGATTTGTTGAAACAATCAAAATAATAGATATAAGGTATAAATTATTTAAAGATTATTATTTAACAGCATTTTTACAACAACTTAAAGTATTGTCACAAATTCTAAAATTTGGACCAAAATGGGGCTCTTTCTGACAGACTTTATTAATCTGCTGTAAGTAAATAAGTCATGCTGGGAAATCTCTTCCAGTGAGAGGATGTTCAATACAAGTACAACTGGAGAAGATTTGATTCTTAGATTTATCTTAGCAAGCTTTCTACAGGCTGCACCAATCTCATATTACATGAAAGTATTTATTTTAACCCCACAAACAAAGAGGGTATACAGGAATCACCATTCAAATACCTTGTAAGTGCATCTCTTTAAGGGTTCTATGGGAATCAATAAAACTTTACATGTATGTTAGACACAGTGTGTAGATATGCAGGAAGGAATTTTATCTCTGCTCATTCAAAGGGCTGAAAATCGATGAGGGACCAGGGGTATCTTTTGTGAGTAAAGCTCACAATATGCCTTGCTTTAACTGCTTTTTTTCAGCATCTAAGCTTATTAGATTGCATTTGGTATATCACAAGTAAAAGCATACCCATGAGCAAGCTGACCATGCTTCAGCTGAGAAATGAACTAACACTTTTTTGTCAAAACTGAAATATGGGTAATTGCAGTACATCTGTTCATAAAGCATGGTGATTTGAAAAAAAAAAAAAAAACATTTTATATAAATATATATTTGATGACTAATTTATCTTGTTTTTTTAATGATGTAGTGAGCTCAGACAACATATAACACCAGACATGGTGAATTTGATAAAACAGCAAAGACTGAACTATCTGATGGATGGATCAAATTTCCCCAAGTATAATTACAAAGGCAGAGTGAAAGGTAAAGTGTGAATATTTAATATTCTAAGTCTATTACAGATTGCTGACATCTCAGGACCTATTTTATAATTAATGCCTTTTTGGAAGATTGACTAAATTGAGATATGAGGATTATATGTATGATGAATGGTAAAAGGAATATTGAACAATAATGTGTCATTTAAAAAATAATTAACAGCAGCCATAATTTGTTTGGATTTTACCATGGGGTGGAGTTGTTCACACATCAAATTTATCCTGAGCGATAGCAAGGTATAAAAGTTGCGTAAACAATGAGAGCCCATGGTAAAATCAGTACAAATTTTGGCTGCCAGGAATTAACTTGACCCTTATATGGTAAATATGTAAAAATTTACAAAAATGCCATTGACTGATGATACGTGCTCGATGCAAATAACATTGTGACTTTTTTATTTTTTTGCTTAAAACACATTGTGAAGTCATGGCCTGTGTAAGTCATAATATATGGAGATTTAACAATGATTAAATCCTATTGATGTTTTATAGGACTTTTTCTGTTTCTTTATGGAAAATAGAACTGTTAGATAAAAAAAGAAATAACTTATTTTGGCTATTTTTAATTTGATCTTTAAGTAAGTCCTGGTGAGAGATAAATCTATTTGTTTTTACAGATATCATTTTGTCAGACATTAGGGTCATTCGTACAAGCTGCTTCAAGCTGTACCAAGACTGTCATATATTTAACTAAATACAGTATATAAAAGTTCTGTATACATTAATTTTCATTGATTGTTTCTGTTACAGATAAATATTGGTTCTGGAGACTGGCACCCAACCATAAATCTTTTCTGTATGCTGATTGTGGAGAAAATGATGAGATAGCCTTAGAAGATCTGACAAATAAATGTTTGTATTTAAAATACATGATGTTTTGATATTAAATTGTTTACTGTCTTTTGTCTGTATCAACTTCTTTTCATAGGAACACCAATGAATAGTCCAAAGTATATTAATGATTGGGCATTTTTATTTTTGTTTTCACTAGATGGTTTGTTTTCTAATTTGTTCAATTTCACTGTTTACAGTTTTTTTTTAATGTTTAATTATGATTTGGATAGGAATTTCAGTGTAATAATTTATAGAATATGTATAGAAAAAATAAATTTTAAGATATTACAAAAATTTAGTACAGCTTAATAAAAATAGTAAGTTTATTCAGAGGGGGATCTTATATGTATCAAAAACTATTAACACAATTTTCTTTGATTTACATAGTTTTTCCTTTTGCCATACATGACTAGAAGGCCTAAAATTTACATTTACCATGTAGGTCTTGTCAATTCTGTAGATTATTTTATCTTTGTCATCTAGATAAATGTTACTTTTTTGGTTTTTTATGTTCTTGTAAATAATATAACATAGTATGCTAAGGTTGAATGCTTCAATTTGTTCGCTGACTGCCAACCAAGAAAAAATATCTAGAAAAGAACCTTTTACATCTGATAATGTTATGAGTTGATTTATAGAATTGTTTTTCGTGGACGGCATCATTAACGACCCATGAATGATTTCAGTTTTTTATCTACTCTTATTAGTGGTGGAGATTGAACACAATTTTGCAAGTTTCTCATAATTATGCATATTGTGTTGGGATGTGATCAACATTTACTCCAATATTTTACCAAAATTATTAGAGGAAAGAAGACAGTTTTATTCTTATTCAGATTTTTGTCGGAATTTGTTAAATAAAATTTAATGATAAAAATATTATTTCAAATGATGTTCTTCTATAACGGTTTATTAATTCAAGACATATATTAATGTAATGTTTTGTCTTTCAGTGCCTATAAGTGAAATTAAAGGTGTGATCAGTGGAAGAGAATGTCCACATACAAAAAAGGTCAAAGGGGTAAGTGAAATTATACCTTTCAGATCTTAAAAGCATAATGAATTGATAAAATGAAAAACTGAATCCATTTGTGTTGATTTGCTCATTAGGTACTAGCAGAAATATAAAAAAGATGTTTATTGTGGAGGTATTTTGTAACTTACTTCCTACCTTTTAATAAGATCGCCTTGGTGGTGTAATGGTTAGTGTTCCTGCCTCCAGTGGAGAAGGTCATGGGTTTGATACCTGGCTGGGTCAAACCAAAGACATTAGAATTGGAATTTGCTGCTTCCCTGCTAACCTTGCAGCATTTAGGAGTAAAATCAAAAACTAGTCGGCCCAGAGTCAGAATAATGTGTCTGGCTAAATTGACATGTCTTCCTGTGGACTGTTGCTTTTGTTAGCTAGTATGTTAAAAATCTGACTGAGCATGTTGTTCTAGTAAGAGGCAGGGTTCATTTGTCATCATTATTCATTAATATGCTCTCATCCTGAATATGCACAAAATATTTGCTGCTGGACATTAAGCTACATTCAGTCAAATAAAGCCCTTTCAATGGTATAGCAATAACATTCAAATGTCATTATATAATTTTTTTATTCTGTAGGATAACCGATTATATTTTGCTCTACAACCCCAGCCCACAACAGATATTAATGAAACCACATGCTTTGTTGCTAAAGATGATGCAGAATTTGACATGTGGACTGATGGTATAAATGTCTTATTAGGCAATGAGGTAATGGTTATTTATATATCTGCAAATGGCAATACAAATTCTTGCATTTGCAAACTTAATTAAGTGTATGCATTCACGACTGTCTAGAAAATGAGGCTCTTATTAAACTATCGATATATAACTTTTAATGCAAAATACATATTGTGACTTTTAAGTATACTGTATAAAATATAAAATGAGTCTTTTCAACTATATTTTTTGAAATTTTGATTTTTAATCTTATCTGTTTAATGCTTTGAGACAATACAAGTCAATATGATTGTATGTAGTAAAGCTGTGATTAATGGGAAATCTGGATAATCCTTGATGCTAATAGCAGTTATTTGTTCTAGGTATGCACCTCTGTTTAGTGTTGTAAAAAATATTAAACTGATGCTTTTATTTCAGTAATTATGCATTTCCTTTTCAGCTATGTTAATATTTCTTTGTAGTTAATAATTGATTGTAGTTTGAATATTGAATTAACAACAGATAATGTAGTTAGAACTTCAATATTATGGTGGCAGCAGGGAATTCGAGCATCATCTTTTTATTTACCTGCCTTAGGCGACAGGAGCATTGAGTTTTACCCACATCTCTACATCCATCGGTTTGTCAATTTTTGTCAAAAATGTTTTGGCTTGCTTATGTCCATTTTTCTTATTCCTGTTTGCCAAGACATTGATTGAATTTCCATGCTGTAAACTTTTTGTGAAAGATTTCTTAACTGGTGTATTTTGGATTGATTTGATATTTGGACTGAAGCATTATCAGGGTGAGTTGTACCATGTTTCCCCTTTTCAAGTTCATCATATGCTACTTCCTGTTTGCTTGAGTGGGGGGATCCGTGTCCTATGGATATATTTTTCTATGTTGCATTTGCAGTTGGGGCAAAAGAGAGATCCAAGGAAACATCAGATGTTGATAAAATTTATATTTCCTGCATAATCATGCCCATCAAAGGAGTCTCAAAAATGGTTGATCAATTCAAATAGCAGTGTTAAAAGGATTTATTTTAACAAAAATTGTGCTTTTTGAAAAATGTGTAGTAAAACGGTAAAATGCCTTGCAATAAAAGGCTTTTTTCAAAAAAGGGTCTCAAAAAGATTTTCTGCATTTATGGAATCAAAGGGAAATTAATCTAGTTTTCAAAAGTATTATTTAGCAAAATTTTAAAATGGCCAATTCTTTGCTAGACCATGATATCCACGATCATTATGATTATTTACTATAATTTTATTTATTCTTAACTTGTTTCAGATGGAAAGTAGTCAAAAAAATAAAGACCTTGAACTTTTATTGAACATGGAGACCAAGATTCATCTGCTAGACATAGAAGGAATTACAATACCAAAAGAGCCACCACCAATACCAACAGAACCAGATAACTTTGATTTTGTTTATACTCATTTATAAACTAGAATTTGTGAACTTGGAAAAGTTTCTAAGGGCTGTTCCAGAATTAAATGTGTGGGAGGGTCGGGCGGCAGCTGATATTTTTTTACATGGGTGGTTGGTACTTTGATAAATAAAATTTTGTGGGTGGTAGGGGACATCAAAATAAAAATTTCATGCCTGGCTGGTAAATTAAAACCTACACAATTAATTTGTGTG
>JAULBM010338607.1:0-12688 GCA_032357055.1 Geukensia granosissima
AATATCACAATGAAGCCGATACCCAAGCGTCTTGAGAAAACTTCCGAAAACACAAGCCAAATGTTCAAAATAAATACCCTTACATGGGTGTCTTTGACATAACTTCCACAATGTCTACAGACAACGACGCCTGTGTCCACTCTAATGTGAAAGTTAGATCTAGACAATTAATTAGATTAACAATGTGAGAGCTGTAGTTCATGGCACAGAACATGCAAACACTGATATAAACCTTCATTGTAAATATGTAATAAATGAGTTATATTCAGTGTGTAGAATGTTATTATTAAAAATTAATTGGGTAATTATTGTATGCTCTGTTACAAAATGCGAGATAAATTTATATTCATTTTCGTTGATTTGTGAGAAAAAACAATTTCGTGTTGAAAACTGGTGGAAACTAATTTTTTTCAAAAGGGAAGAGCTTATTAAACAGACGTGTGTCTGTCATTATCACCTGTAAATGTTGTTGTCATAACAATTTATTGGACCCGTGTCGTAATAATCAGCTCAATTATCCATCTAATTAAATGATTATACATGATTGAATTATCATGTCAATAGAATATAGAACCAAGAATGACGTGGAGGGTTGGCACAACCGCTTCAACAGCAGCACTGTTACCCGTGGCCCCAGACGTCCCCTTCTACAAACTTATAACAGATTTGTATGCTAAGCTACAGACATCCCCGTCCAGCTTAAACTCGTGGCAGAGGGAAAGCTGCAACGATACCAAAGAATGAAGACCAGACTTCTTCAGGGCAAAGTCTTTAACCTTTGGCAGCAGTATGTTGACCGTTCTATCAGTGCCAGTCAGCTTCTCCGCGAGTGTGCCGCCATTTATGGTCCATCAGCTTGAGAATATGAATTTCTATGACCTGAGTCAAATTAATATAGTGCATAGACTTTTTTATTTAAGATTATGATTTGATATGACTAGTGCTAAGTAAAAATGATGTAATGCTTGTTTTCATTGTTAATGATTTATTTATCATGTCAATAAAATATGGAAATGACCGCCTTGTCTTCTTTATTTCTACCTAAAAACAATAAAATGAAACTTTAACACACAAACCTTTATTTTAAACCATAACCTGAAAAATATCATAAGTTGTTTCAATGCCAATCTTCAAAACAATTTAAGTGCCGCTTTACATAACAGACAAGGTGCCGATTTAACCAGACAAGATGCCGATTTAACCAGATAAAGGTGCCGATTTGACTAAGTGTGGTGCTGATTTAACCAAGTGCCGATTTTACCAAGTGCCGATATAACTAGAATTCGTTAAACTTATGGGTGATTTGACGGGTTATACTATCAATTGTGTTGACTATTTATTCAACACAATTGATTGTATAACCCGTCAAATTATCCTAAACGAGCCCCTGTGCACACAAGTATAAAATTTGATGCATTATTTACAGTCCTGTCAAGTCGCATGGAATTGGCATGAGACTCACGCAATTTGATCTCAATTGACCTCTTTCCAATTAACTCTGCAGTACCTCCCTTGATTTATAACTATGGCTATCAGCTCTATTAGAACCTATGGGAGTGCCACTAACCTTTTTTGTATATTGGCCCAATAACCAACTTCACCTGTGCAGTTGAATAACAAAATAATTGCCTTAGGGTAACCTCACATCATGTCATTAATTAGTATCATTTGATAAGGTCTACAGATTAAAAATTTGATATTTAATCAAAAGTCCCATAGACAGTAATGTTAGAATAGCTGTAGTTGTAAATCAGGGGAGGTAATTATGACACAATTGGAAATAGGTCAATTTGTCGGCAAATTCCTTTGATCTTTTGTATTTTCCCTTTGATTTTTGAATTGTTTACCAAATCTCAGGCATGCTTGTCATGAAAACTTGACAGCCCTGTATTTACACTAGACCACAACTGGGATTAAAAAGGCACCGGGATAAGTAACTACTAGTATTTCCCTTATAAATAAGGTAATTGAGCTACGCCATCACTGTAGTTTTGGGCAATAAGTTTTGAATAAAACGACAGAAAATTTTTTTTAAATACCCCATTAAAGAAGACAGTCTGAAGATTTGAAAAATGTTAATCATTTAATATTCAAATCAAATATTAAATTTACGAATTTGATTTAAACAGAAGTATGTATGTTTTTACTGCAAAATTTTTTGTGAATTAGCTTGTTAATCAATCGATAATTAGGTGAGTGCATACATGGATATCAATAAAATTGCCAAACTTTACACTGTTAATTGATTCATTCACTTTAAAATAATCTAATAAAATGTATTTCAAGTCATAATAAGACATTTTTATGATCTTTCACATGATTATAAATTAAAGAATATGTTTGGAAAAAAAAGCATTTAATCAAAGGAGAAAGATAGACCCCGTTAAAGGAAAATTGATTGTTTCAATATATAACAGAAAAAATGCAATGATTTCTTTGCTTTAAACGAAAAATTAAATATTCAAATTTTAATAAAAAATATACCAATGCACTCCCAGGAATTAAATCTTTCTAAATGTATAAGTTTTAAATATGACATGTTTAAAGCTTAATATCAAACTTGTCCATAGTTCACATACCAAAAATTTCAAATCTCATAGTATTTTTAACAAAAAGAGAAATTTTACCATACTTTAATCATAAAAAATATTGATTAAAAGTTAGAATTCCTACTAAAATTTACACCAATGCATTCCTCAAACATTTCTCTTAACAAACATATGCATTTCATAAATGTTCTATTGTTACATTTATATCACACCTTAGCCCAAGTTAACTATGTTTCAACAAAGAAATCACTCAAAAATTCAGTTGTGTACAGGTAACATGGAATGGCAAGGTTCCTGAAATATTGACCTGAGTTGCATATCCCTGTGTTTTTTAATCACAGACCACAAAGACATTTATTAAGGTATCAAGTTATGAGAGTCCAGAAGCTCTAAGAATTTTATATAATCTTAAATGAGTTGTTGGAAAAAGGGAGATTATCTTGAAGTTGTGGCCTTTTCCACATCAGCTGAGTTATTATCCTGTGACCGACTTCCTGGGCTGAAATGGAGGTCATGTGTAACAGTAAAATATGTCCGGTAGTAAAATTAGTCCACAGGAATTTATTTCCTAGGAAAATTTGTCCATGTTAAGATATTTACTAGGAAATGAAGTCTATGGACATTTTTACCTAGTGAAAATAGTCCTGCTTTAGTAAAATATGTCCGACCAAATTTTTCTAGTATTGGACTTATTTTACTTAAAAGCTGGACAAATTTTCCTAGGTTAAAGTGTCCTTTGACTTCATTTTTAGTTAATATCTTTACATGGAATTTTTTTTAATTTCTTTTCAAATCAGTATAAATAAATAATGAAGCCAAATGCTCATGATTTAAAATATACTAGTATATACACAAGGAAACAATACAAGTAATCATGTTTAATATAGGTATAAATGATCATGTTCAGAATCGTGTACCTTATTTGTCAAAAATTTGTTAAGTAATTCTAAGATAACCTTACATATTGTTGATCTAAGTTAACACTTTGTGAAGATTCTAGTTGGAAATAAGCCTACATGTATGTTTTAACCACAAGAGCTTCTCAAGCAAGTCATACTGATATAGGTGAAAACTACTCGCACTTAGTCAAATTATTTTGTGCTTGGTTTTAAATTTATACAAAATTCTGATATGTACTCATGAAAAAAGCACATCCTAAAACAATGAAGGGATGTCACTTTCAATAAAAATCAATACTGTAAATAATAACAACTACCTTTGTAGAATATTTACTTTAAACATTTAAATAATAGTCATGAAAATTTTTTATATAAACGTGACCTTCATGCTGATGGTTAATAAAAAATACATTTGTAAAATAAAATTGCTTGCATGTATACAGGGGTGACAATTTAATATTTTTAGGAAAATTTTAACTTGTAGAATTTTACCAGGAAAGTTCAAAATATGGAATATTGAAGCGATAATGAAAAATTGATCTATAATGTGATCTGGTACTACATGTATAAATTTCATACATCTATGTAAAATTAAATCATAAATCAATCAAACATCCATGCAGACCATATTTCCTAGTAAAAAAAGTCCTCAAATTTTATTACTGAAAAATATAATGTTGCAACTTGTATATATATTATTACACCTCTAAATATAGAAATCATTTTATACAAAACTAGACAAAAACTTATGTTTGTACTTGCCACATGCATATAAATTGCATTTTATAATTAATTTGTACTTTTTTATCATGTTTATGTACATCTACTTTTGGTATTTATTTATATTGTAATCTTAACTAATCATTGTACTAAATTTGTTGTACCGTAATTATGCAGCTGTCACATGGCTGTATGGTCTTGATTGACAAATAAAAATATTTGTATTGTATAGAAAAAAGGAGATATAGATTGTGTTATGATTGTCCATGAGAAAGCAATTTAAAACACATAAAATACAGTACAGAAATCTGCAGGCCTTCAATAATGGACACATAACTCTAACCTGAGGCAAGCTGTGAAAGGCTTCAAAATAAATTCTGATCATATTCAAATGTAACAACTGTCATGTAAATAAAGTATACAATATGTAACAGTAAAGCAAGTACCACTTTATTTTCTGTTTATAATTGAAGGGCTTTTTTTATATTTGAACCTTGCTGCTTAACTACCCACATTTTATGCGCCAAAATCTCTTTTTTTTTTAAGCCCCACTTCAGAGGCAGATTTTAAAAACATAAGTAAATTTCTGTTAAATTTGATTGAGTCCGCTAAAAATATCATTTTCTGTAGATTTATCAAAAAATATTATTTCACATTTTAGCAATTTATTCCATTTCTAGTTCAAAGTGACATCTGATCCGCTATTTGCTCACACAGAAATGAGATTTCATTTATGTCACAGCTGAAAACCCAAAGTTTTAGGAACATAAAATTTTTGGAAATTATATGATCCAACTTTAAAAGTGTTAGAATTAACCAAAATATTAGACGATTAATTGTTTACAAATTATGTTTTTTAAAAAAAATTGGAACTTTGAAATCTCCAAACTGCTACTACAATTTAACGGTCCATTGTTGGTCATTACTGCTCTTTCTGGTAATTGATTAAGCAAATACATAAACAGAAAATGAAAGTATAAGCAAAACTGTTAACAAACATGAAAGTTTGTCTCCACTAAATGTTAAAGGTAAGAGCCAAAGGATTAAGTATGTTAAACCCCATATTAGGGCTAACTTTTAGATTTTGTGACACAATAATGATTTGTCTTGAAAATGCTGTTTAAAAACCGTCTTTTAATAATTCATTACTTATTCTTATATACTTTTCATGATTCAACAAAACTACAGGATATATTTGACTATTTCAACAGGAATCTAACATTTCTGTAAAAATACTAAAATTTGCAATAAAGAATGCAATGGAACAATATATTACAGGAAGTCTATCTGCAAGGTCCTTTACAAAATTTGCTCGTTTTGTCTGAATCGGACAAAAAAAAATGCCACCTTGGCTGATTCCTGTATCTGATTTCTCCTTTGAAACTACTTGATGGATTATTTTTTTTATATGTAACATTTATTTAAGGTCCTTTATAAAATTTCCTTTAATTGGACTGAAAACATCGCCGCCATGGAAGATTGATTGGCTGAAAAATAAAATATTTTCTCCTTTGAATCCACTTGGCTTAACAGAACAATATTTGACAGGAGGCATCCATGTAAGGTCCTGTAAAAGTCAAACAACAATCAAGGCCACTATGAGCCATTTATATTTGTTTCTGGTTGGCCAAATGCAGACTCTCTAGTTTAAAACCGTCTTTTAATAATTGATAACTTGTTCTTACATAATTTTTATCATTTGACAAAATGATATGGCAAATTAGAGTATTTCAACAAGAATATAATATTATCTGAAAAAAATGCTAAATTTTTAGAGGTTTTTTGTTAAAAATAGGTAAAACCAGGTATGTGTGCAAAAAACATCTTCTATACATTTGAACTTGATAGATCCTTACTTTTGCAATGTTTTTGTGCTGTCTATATTAAAATTGACAGTATTTTATTAAATGTTATATCAAAAAAGTAATTTCTTAATATTTTTCATATTTAGCATGTTTAGTGCAATTTCTTTGTGCCATGTGACCATTGTAGAAGCCAAGTGAACTAAAAATCTGTTGGATTTTCTTTTTATAGACAATTTTCAAAAATACATGTATGAAATTGTTTTCTATATTTTTAGTGTAAATTTATGCATAATGTGTAAATGTAGATTGTTTTCAAAATGAGTGGGTTTTTTTGCAGATTTAGTGATGTTTTCTACCAGTACACAGAGAAAACATTGGACATTCACTGGTGAAACACAAATTACACAGAACAAACGTGATGCTAACCAAAAGTATATAAACAAACATGGCGGAGCTAAGTTGGATGTAAGATTTTTTTTTATAAAAGTGACAGTGTTTCATTAATCTATCAAGCATATATAGGACACAATGTAAAATTAATCCATTTACACATGTAACTGTCAACATGTGGCCTTAGTTGATGAGTGAGAGAAGGTTTTGAGGACTTGACTACCCCAATGAGGCCACTGTAGGCCTTCCTACCAATTTGTAAGCTGAGTTTTAAAGTCAGATAACACATATTATCCAAGTTTCCTGTAGAAGAATTTTAAGGAAGATGATTGGTCAGTTTTTCTATTTTTTGGGAAGTGAAGTTAATAAAATGGTAATCTTATAACAAGAAATAATACAAACATAGAGACAAACAGAATTAACTACACATGGGCCAGATAGCACTGTATACATTAATTCAGATATTATTGCAAAATGATGGCATGGATATCACAAAAAGATTCAATTATTTCATTCATTTATTAAAGAAAGATTATTTAATGCAGTTATAGTAAATGCAGCAGACCAAATGTGATCTTGAATGTAACAAAGACCTGAAGAGCAATATAAATATAGGCTATGTGGCACGATTGTCTATGAGGCAGCCATCCACCAAATGACAGTAAAATCTAAACTTCTTATTCTTAGTTATTATTATTATTCAGACTTACAGACAGTCACATTTTGTGAAATTATAAAAAAAACATTACAAAAATTTCTGTTTATTTACAGTATGAAATCTTGCATTAATGCACCTGATATTTTCTGATACTAAATCCTGTCAAAAAAAAATACAATAGTTTCTTAGGTTAATAGGTGGCAATTCTTTTGTAGGATGAAACCAGGGAGAAAAAATATTTAACCTTTTTAGAAGAGAAGTTAGTGTGTCGACATTTTGAACATGTGCTACGAGAATTCTGCAATGTTTTCCAACCACCTATGCCAAAATATGTGATGGTATGATCCCAATTTCTTAAAGTTACATAGACCAGGAATATTTTAATTTTATTGAATTTTTAACAACAGCAGCAACATTGTAATAAATTGGTATTTTTTTCATTATATGTTTTGATTTGAATCTTCTTTAAATGATTGGATCTCAGATTTCCTTTGTTTTGAACCTGCTACTGCTAAGAGGATACTCCTTCAAATATGTATTAGCAAAGAAAAATTAACAATATTTATGCAAAATTGGTGAACATTTTGTTGATGCCACTGCTGTCAAATGGCTTGTGGACCACCAGTTCTTAAGGATATTCACTAGTCCAGTTGTCAGACTTGTCTGACATGAAATGTATCACATATTGTTTTGCAGGATTTTTAGTTTTTTTACTTCAATTCTAAACCCTTGAAATTATATTTGCCACCAGATTTGTCTTACTATTTGAATTTTTATGAACCTTTCCTACTACAGTAAATTTAGAGCTAAGATTTCCTTTGCTTGGATTCTAATGATGCCTATGAGAGAATCAGTCTAATTATAATTTGACACTATGTTCTTTTTCTATTTATTTTCCCTGTGGGGTCGCACACATGTCTGTTTAGAGTCAATCTGTTTGACCCTTTTAACCTGTTTATTTTGACCAATCACATTGTGTTTTATGCTGGCATGACAAAAATCTAAGTTGTGCCAGCATAAGTCAAGACTGGATTTCAATTAAGTACATAGTTTGAGAGAAATCATGAGAAAACTTATTGGCACTCGAATGGTCTTGAGCTGAGAGGCTCCCAGGTCATAATACAGATAGCCTAGCTGCAGACCATAGTGAGTGACATGTTTGGAGAATGCCCCTGCATAAAGAACCATTTTGTAGGTTTCTAAAAATAAAATGCAGATGTTTCTACAAAAGGCTAATTTTTTTACCCCTTCTCATAACTCTTTACATAAATTTTCCAGTGGCAATAAAAAATCATTGCCTTTTGTGTCCCATTAATTCCATTTTTCTGCATTTCTGATCATTGTTGAACTTGTTTTTGTTCTGCATATGCATGAAATATTTGTCACTGGAGTTTAAGCAACCACTAAACAATCATTTTGAAAACTTTAAAATTGTGAATTAATGACATAAGAAGTCAAAGAAATAGATGTTAATGTAAAACAGACAATGTTTGCTTCCCAGTATTTTCAGACTGAGATGCATGTATACATAGAAATAATAAATGAAAATATATTTTTCAGGGTACAGCTTTATGTTATTTTAAAAGATTTTATGTGAAGCATTCTGTGATGGACTATCATCCTAAAGATATTATGTAGGTAAAACTCTCAGTTATGGTAAATCAACTATTAATTTCCTGCTGCTTGTGCAGTGCAAAATTGCATTTAGAAATGGTAATTGTAATTGTCTGTGAGACAGCCATCCAAAAAGTATAAATTACAAACATCTATTGGTTACCAGGTCTTCAACAATGGACAACGATCCACACAGGAGGCAAGCTGTTAAAGGCTGTAAAACTAATCATGTGATGATATTCAGAGTAATAGTAATCGACCATTCTAAACTAGTATCAGTAAAACATATCGACGTCCACTGGACTACAGGGTTGTGGCATGCACAAAAAGTATGTTGCAGGGTTTAACATGCTTGTGAATGTATCCCTCCTTCCTAACCTGAGACAGTTCTGTGACAAAACTACATAAACACATACCTTAAGTACCATTTGTAATATCTTATGCTTAAGAGTGTTGCACTGGTCACAGGCAGTTATAAATACGAAAAGATGTAATAATTTGTTCCATCCTGGAAATAGTACTCACTGTTTCTGATAGCTAGTTCAAAATCTAAATACAAATGATAATTTACCTCTCTTTCTTTAACATGTTTATTGCAATCTTATTTTGCAAAATGAAATTTTCCTTATGCATTTGTCTATTGAAAATAAAGGCATCTCTTTAATATAATAGGAGAACATAAATCGTCATGAATATATGTTATTATTTAGGATAATTTGAAGGATTATGGCTGGTTAATGTGTTTTTTCTTTTATCTTACTGACTGAATTCTATTATCAGATGACAATGCTGATATGAAAAAAATCATGATTGATTCCTCTGTTCTTTTGCATCATAAGGACCAGGATGTCATGATGTTACATGGCAATCCAGCAATAAGTAGATTATCCTTGGTCATCTTTACTCGATTGGTCATATCTATCTCAACATTAACGTCTCAATGGATATTATTGACCATGTAGAGAAGATCAATCTTTAAATATTGTCCCTAGTAAGTTTTTCAAGCTTGGGAGTTTAATTAAAATTCTATAAAGGACAATATTTATTACGTAAGTGCATTAACCTTGTAGCTTTACCAGTTTCTGGGGAACAAAGGTTTTCCAAAAAAAAAAACCAAACAATTTCTCACCTATTTTCTTAATGAAAAACAGATAAATGATTAATCCTATAAATTACCTGCCTTTGTCCTAAATAAAAATAAGAGAGATTGTGTAAATTCCAAGTGACCACATCACATTGAAACAAAAAACTTTAAAAAGTTTCTACACAGCTTGAAGAATGATGGAATTCCACTTATGCTCAATATCTCCCAAAATATACTAAATATTGACTTTCAAAATTAGATGCCTAATACCTAAAATATGTTGCTACTGGAAACGCTAAGCTTGCTCAGGGAAGTTCTGAATTACTCTAAATAGTTGCAATGTTGACTTATGAAATTAATGCCTTCAGATTTTGAAAAGAACTTCTAAATTTGATTTGTTTGTTTGTTTGATTGCAGTTAAATGCCACTTTCAACAATATTTCAGTTATATAGTGGCAGTTAGTTTTTATTGTTGGAGGAAACTGGAGTATCTGGAGAGAACCACAGACCTTGGGAAGGTAATTGAAAAACCTTATCAGGTGTGATGCAAGTCAAACAAAACTTTTTTTTTGTGTGGTACAAAGTCAAATGCGAACTCATGCTGTATAACTTACTTTGAACAATCATGAAGATTCAAAGTCAACAGAACAAAAAGTAAAATGGAGTGTTGTAAGATCCTTGAAAGTGAATCCTTGGTTCAGTATTATATTGCCTTATAAAGAAAATCTTTGTCATTACAGGTTGACCTGTGTGTACCTGGCCAGTAAGGTGGAGGAGTTCAATGTTTCTATTACACAGTTCGTGGGGAACCTGAAAGGGGATAGGGAAAAATTTACAAACACTATACTGAGTTTTGAACTTTTATTAATGAAGAAATTACATTACCATTTGACAGTTCACAATCCATATAGACCATTAGAGGGATTCATTATAGATTTAAAGGTATGTATGATGTTAATGATCAGAATGACGTTGGGCAAGAGATTCAAAGTGGTGAAAGTAGTAAATTATATCTAAGCTGTGTTTGCAGGGAATCATTTTCAAATGAATTTATCTGGACAAAATTTTTAAGCTTGTGTACGTTGCATTGTTTAAATATTTGGTCTGAAGCATAATCAGGATGAGTTGTACAATGTCTCCCATTTTCAGGTCCATCATTCGCCTACTTCCTGTTTGCAAGAGCGGGGGCAATGCATTAATTAATTCCTTATTGGTCAAAGGATCACCATAATTTTATAATTCAAACAATGATTTCTGTTTCCACATTGTTCATTGTTCTTTTTTAGACACGCTGTAAATCTCTAGAAAATGGACGTGTTGATAAACTGAGGAGAGGAGCTGAAGATTTCTTGGAAAAATCATTGGCCAGCAATGTTAGTTTGGTATTTGCTCCATCACAGATAGCTATGGCAGCTATCTTACACAGTGCTGAAAATGATAAATTAAGCTTGGATGGGTAAGGAATTATATGGCAGCCATCTTAAAGAGTGCTGAAAGAAAAAGAAATAGTCAAGGTTTGATTATGTCTCATTAATAACAAACTTTTTTTTTTAATTTCTTTTTTTTTAATTAGGCTTATGAATTTTTGTAGTGAAATGATGTCTTATTTTTTCTGCCACACTTATCTAGGTCTATTTGTTTGTTGAAAGTTGTGTATTATAAACAATAAATTTCGTTTTAATCCTTTGGAAAATCAATTTGCATCCAGTTAAAAATGTCAAAACCACTGAAGTTGTGCCCTGTAAACACTGCTGAGAATGACTTGCACATTGTTTCCTGGTAGAATGTAGTAATATGGAATGACTGTTTAATTTAGTACATTGATAAGATTCAAAATTAGAACAAACACAATCAATAATGAGCTGTGTCAGATAAAAACAAGCATTATGCAATTCTTATAAAAATATATCATGTTATGTTTAGCATCAGAATAAGTACTTAAATGTCCTAAACTATCTTACAACAGAAGAAACCACCTTCAACAATTAAAAGTTTAGCAAAAAATTTCAGATATTCCTTGTAATAAGTGCCTTTCAGATCTGGATCGAGATATTTTAGGTTTCCAATGTTTAAAATAGCCTGAAATGAAAAATTCTAGTTTCCCTCCCCTTCATTAAATGTCTCTTGATATCAAACTGGCTTTTTTTTAAAACTTTCTGTTTGATCATGAAAAGTTTTGCAATAGTGGGAGTTTGAGAGCTTGCTAAAAAATTTCAAACAAATCTAGGTGAAGGGGTGCTTAAAACAAGGAAAATTGTAGTTGTTATACTGTGTCATTTTTGTGGCCATTTGAATTATGATACATGCATATGTTCATGCATGTCATTGCGTAAGGTTGATTTCTATTTGACTGAGCTTAAATATATGTAAAATTGAAGAGAAAATGGAAGCATTTTAGCAGATTTATGTCCTTAACGAAACTTTTACTTTAGGCATACTGATCAACAGTAACAAAAAGATATTGTCAAACCCGTTTGATAGGCTGGCTCAGAACTTTATATTCTGCGCATTGTTAAAATTGGGAGTCTGATTGCTTTATCGGCTTACTGTAAATGTATTAGTATTCGCTGATTGCAATTTTCATGGATTTATTGTTCTGTATATGTTTGTTGGTTTTATTTTTCATGTGTACTGCTTATTTCTATCAAATATTTAGGTAAATTAAGACATTTCAAGTGGACATATTTTTGCCGAAAAATTAAGGTCGAAAAAGATAGCCATTAATACACCACGAATATTACTACTTTAATAGTATTTTCTTTAAAATCTATGATGATTGGTATATTTATTCCTTGTTTGCTACTGTTAAAGTAGTAATATTCATGGTTTTTTTTTAACTTTTGCTATCTTTATGGTTTATGTACATTGGGTCAATGCAGTAAATTCCAGTTTTAGTATTTAAAAACATATTCGACCAATCACACAACTGATTAAAAATGATATACGAACAGTTTAGGATTAAATATCTA